>JAYEVI010000374.1:0-105311 GCA_036346575.1 Dendrocalamus sinicus | reverse complement strand
TATATCTAGAATTAGTTAGGATTAGCGATAAATAGCACTAATGATCAATGATTACGTAATAAACTAGAGAAAAAGGGCATAAATATTACTATAAAACCAGCGTCAATTTACTAAATTTCATTGTGCTATAGGATATGGAGCTATCATTAGAAGCTGCATTATACAAATACGTGAGATGAATGATTTATTTGTTGTTGTCAGCATTTATTGCGTAGCTACATGTTAGAGTTAGCTATTTATCAATTTAAAATGTTAAAACAATTCGGTACCATATTTTAAATAGGAGAGGCCATGAATAATTATTGGAATCCAAACAATAGTCGAATCCGATCTGATTTTGAGTATAATCCAATCAAAATTTGTATTCGACATTTGTTTGGTCTGTATTCGTATTTGACATTTGTCTGATTCATATTCAGAAAAAAATATAAATGTGAATATAGTTTGAACACTATACGATCCGTTTTCACCCCTACTAAAAGCTTTGCTTTGGAAAAAAAACTTAATAATCTACGGATAAAGTTCAAAAAACCAATGCGCTGTGGCATCAGTAACAAAACCACAAATTTTAGAGCATGTTTGGTTTGTGTCCCCCGACGAGCCAATCCAATATTTTGGTATAGCTAAAACCTAAGCAAGGCCAAAATTTCCTTGGATTTGGATTGTCTATATGTTATGTTAGATTTGATTGGTTTTATCAAGTTTTCGTGGGTGTTATCAAATATTGATAGCAAACAAAAGAACAACTAATTTTTGTTGGTGTTACTAGTTTTATTTTAGTGGTAACCTAGACAATGGCTCTGCAGTTGATAGCTTTTATCTGTGTTTTTCTAGACGATGGCGGGCGGTGGAGTCGCCAACGTGGATGATTAGATTCGGGAAGCCGTTTGAGGAAGTGGCTTCGAGAAGCCGTTTGGAGAAACTGTCCTGTTTATTTCGGCTTCTGAAGAAACCAAAATTAAAAGCCACAAAAAACTAAAAAGAACATGCCCAATATTAGTTACTAATATCTGGCTTCATGCATGGATTAGCTGTTGGGCTCTCCGATGAGCAACTAATGGGCCTGCTCCTTTTGGTTTCCTCTTATAGTTTTTGGTTGCGGCTTATGACTTTTAGACTGTTCGTGGGAGAGTGACAGAGAGTACGGAGTAATAGAAACCCGCGTGTGGTTTGACCCGATGTAAATAAAGTTGCTACAATATGTACTGCAATTGACTTGTAGACCTCACCTTGAAAAGGCACTCCGTTTGAAAGCTATTTACTATAGAAAAGATGAAAATTAGCTTTTAGGTGGTGCTCAATTGAGTTTTTAAGTCCGAACTTCTAGCTTATTTTGCATTGCAGTTGCTGTTAGTTTTTCAGTGTAATTAATTTTAAAAAATTAAAAATAGAAAAAAAAATTATATCATCACGGACAATACAAAGGAGGGAAAAATTACCAAAAAAACTCAAAAACCAAAAAAATCAAAAAGATAAAATTAAGAAACTAGAAATCAGAATCTGAAACTCTAATAAAGCTGAAAAGAGGGCCAATACCTGACGTCAAAACTTGGGCTAGTGCTTCACCTATTTTAGAACTAGTAGGCGCGACGATATTAGTTGCTATGTTGAGCAAGGAAAAAGTTTTTTTGGGAGTCGTAAAGTCAAGCTTTATACCCCATTTGTTTAGAAATATACAACATTTTAGAAACCGTGCATTCAAATTACTCTATTTTTAACTAAAAACTATTTAGTTTGGTCATGTTAGAACAACAGTATTAGATATGTCATGATAAATATTTTTATAATTTTTTATTAACATAGTCATATTAAAAATAATGGTCAAAGCTAGATATTGAAGATCATGCTGATGTCTAAATAGCCATACATCTTGAACAGTGGAAGTAGTATTTGGCTATTGATATCTTTATGAATATTCAGAATTGATATATTAAACTAATGTGTAGATTTGTCTCAAAAAATACTTTTTATAATATTATAAATTTATTGGATCTTTTAAATATGTTATAGTAGAAATTAGTCATTAAAGTTGTATTGTAAAGACTATGGGTCATTTTTTTGTTTATGACTTATGACTTTTGGCCTTTGATTTTAAATTCTGGCTACTTATAAGAGAGAGTACGAAGAGAAATATTCATATATGACTTTGACTGGTATAGCTGAAGCCAGTACAATGTCTACTACAATTAATTTATAGATTGCGTATTAAAAAGATATACTGTTTGAAAGTTAGTTACTATAATAAAAATAAAAAACCATAACAAGCAAATATAAAAGAACTCAGCCTATATTTATTAATGTCCAAAACGCCACTCTTCTTTGACAGAGGGCAATTATGATAATTCTACGGCAGTCCAGCCTTTTGCAATTTCAAAACCAGCTGAAAAACGCTGAACAATAGAACAGCAGAGCAGAGCCGCGCTGATGCCGACCGGGAAGCTCGCCGCCATCGTCGCCATCGCCGGCGACTCCTCCCAGGTTGGGCTCGCCCGCTCGCCAAAAATCTCGCCTCTCCCCCATTTGTCATCACGTCCGTTGCGGCGGAATCAAGGAGGCCTGTAGAGTAGAAGATGGCCCGATGTTACATGTGCTTCGGCTGGTAGCAATCGATGGGTTCCTGGGAGTCCCTTTCGCGTTCGGCGTTTGGTGTTAGCGACTCTTGGAATAGACATGTGCTTCGGATGGTTTTGGGAAGAAGAGAGATTGGGTATTAGCGTGTATACTACTAGGTTGGAATGGGATGTGTTCATGATGCAATGTTCAGAAATTCTTGCTTATGGAGCTAATTTGGGCGTAGTAATGTGAGGAATAACGAGCATTTGCTTTTGATCCGTGAAATTTGTGCTTGTGCGGTAAGGCTGCAAGCCTGTAGAGGTCTTTAAAGTTTATGTTTTGTTGGCTGTCGAAATGGTGCTATATTCCTAGTAACAAGTGATGACAAGATTGGTCCAATTACATGTGTTTCGAATGCGTTACCTTAGGTGATTCTTGCTGTATCTACAGAATAAATCGATAATCATTTTTAACTCTTAGCATAAATGTAATAGAGAATTGGGTGCACAATCTTACTAGAAGATGGAAACGGGGAATGGAGTGCCTGGATTAATTAGTTGCTGTAATGCATTATGCATTTGGACATGAAAGATGCTCTAGTTGCATGCTGCCACAACAGTCAGTCAGCAATATCTCCACCAAGATAGGCCACTCGGGTGGCGTCCAACTTTCTTGCAACCTCTCGCATGTCAGGTCGTTCCTTCGGGGATTGCCGTGTGCAAGCAAGCCCCAGCTCTAGAATTGATAGCAGACACTCATGCATTCTTCCACCACATGTAATTTTGGTTTCTTTCTGTAAAGGATCAGCTTCCTGCAGACGTGCATCAATGATCTGCGTTGTTTGATCCGGGTAGTTCATTTGCACAAAATCGACAATGCTGAGACCCTCCTTAAACATATTATCAATGGGCCTCTTTCCGGTAACCATCTCTAGGAGCAGAACACCAAAGCTATAAACATCCCCGGAAGTTGATATGTGGCCACCAATTGCATATTCTGAAAATACAGAAGCAAGAAGTTAGTGGATAGAACACATGTTTTCTGAAACTGTTTTAAACTCACTGTGTTGTATTCTAGCAGTTCTGCAGGGGACAAACCTGGAGCAGCATAGCCGATTGTTCCTCTCAAACCAAATGAGCTTGTCGAGCACCCCATTGAAGTAGACCCGACATCTCCGCGAAGTCTCGCGAGGCCAAAGTCACCCACATGAGCTGTCATCTCATCATCTAGAAGGATGTTGCTAGGCTTCAAATCACAATGAACAACTGGAGGTTGTGTGCTGTGGTGCAGGTAATCCAACGCATTCGCTACGTTGATAGCTATGTTTAGCCTTTGGGTCAAGATAAGATGGCAAGGAGAACGCTCATCGC
The DNA here is from genome assembly GCA_036346575.1 of Dendrocalamus sinicus. Classification (NCBI taxonomy): domain Eukaryota; kingdom Viridiplantae; phylum Streptophyta; class Magnoliopsida; order Poales; family Poaceae; genus Dendrocalamus; species Dendrocalamus sinicus. The sequence continues at coordinate 101,388 of JAYEVI010000374.1, read as the reverse complement.
GTTCCTGCGAATGCAATAGCATATCCAAATTCCCTGCAGGCATGAACTCATAAACAATAGCTTTGAACTCGTTTCCAGTTGAATCTATGCTTGAGCAAGCGGTGAGCACATCCACAAGATTCCGGTGCCTTATGCTTCTCAATGCTTGACACTCTACAACAAAAGAATGATGTGCTCCCTGCATTTCAAGGTTGAAGACTTTCACAGCCACAACTGTATTGAGGTGACCAATGAAACCTTTGTATACAGAGCCATGCGCTCCTTTTCCAATCAAGTTGGATGGGGAGAAGTTGTCGGTAGCTTTAGCAAGATCCATGTATGAGACTTGTGGTAGATGCTTATCAAGAACCGAAGGCACCGGCAAAGATTTTTGCTCCGATTTCCTCCTATGAAAAAGGATCACACTGACAATCAATGCTAAAATTAGCGTTGGGCATGCTACTAGGATTAGGATTTTGAGTGAGCGAGATAATCTCCTCTTCCTGGAAGGCACGGCAAAAGGACACGGAGGCAAGTGGAGCTCCGGAACTCCTCCGCAAAGGTTCTGGTTTCCAGCCAATGTGAGGGCGGTGGCATTTGCGAAGACTCCATTTCTTGGGATTTCACCTTGTAGATTGTTGTATGACAGATCTAATTGCCAAAGAAATTGTAGACTACCAAGGAAACCTGGGATAGGACCAGACAGGTTATTACGAGAAAGATTGAGCATCTTTAAACTCTTCACATTTCTAAGGGATGAAGGGATTTTTCCCTGAAGGAAGTTATTGTCCATTACAATATTCTCAAGCGATTCACAATTACCAAGAGTCTGTGGTATCTCTCCATATATCTTGCTTGATGAGATATCTATCTCCATGAGTTGCTTTGCATTTCCAATTTCCAGAGGCAATATGCCATCTAGATAGTTGTGCGACAAGTTGAAAGAGATCAGTGCAGGAAGGCTAAACAAGTCAACTGGCATGGTACCATTGAGGTGGTTGTCAGAAATATCCAAAATCTGTAAATGCTGAAGTTGTCCAATAGTTGCCGGTACAGACCCTTCAAATTTATTTGATTTTAGGGCCAAATACCAAAGTCGAGAAAGGTTGCCGAGGGATGGTGGAACTGGCCCAACAAATCTGTTGCTTCCCAAGAATAGTTTTTCCATGTTTTTGAAATTCCCTACCCATTTTGTTATCATGCCATCAAAATTGTTGGACTCTAGTCCCAGGTTAGTAAGGCCTTGAAGGTTGCCAATGCTAGAAGGAACAGAACCTGAAAGTTCATTCTGACCCAGGAGGAGGTACTGAAGCCGGGAGGATAGGTTGCCCACAGAACCTGGTAGTTCTCCCTGTAGCTGATTTTTGAATAGTGCAAGCACATTTAGAGAGCTGCAGTTTGCCAGTGCATCCATAAACATCCAGCTTTGTTTGTCATTTGCTTCAATGTGATTTCCTTCAAGATTCAGCCACGAGAGCTCTCCTAGACCTCCAAGAGTTGTGGGCACATGACCTGTGAAAGTGTTGAAGGACAAATCGATATCCACAAGCCGTGAAGCATTGGAGAATGAAGGAGGGATCGGCCCGCCAATCTGGTTGTAATCCAAGTAGAGCATTTGCAAGTTGTGGAGAGTGGTGCCAAGATTAGATTGCAAGTATGGCATGCTCAAGTAGTTTACTTCCAGGGATAGTATTTCGAGGGAAGACAGGTTGAAGACACTTTGTGGGATTCTACCTGAGAGCTTGTTTCTACCCAGGGCTAGCAGTGTCAAACGAGACAGCCGTCCCAGTTCACTAGGTATTCTTCCCTCGAGGTAATTTTCTGTGGTCATAAGCTCATTCAAACCTGAGATGTTCCCTAGTGTAGATGGGATTACTCCAGTGAGGTTATTTTCATGGACTATGTGGAGGTGTCCACATGTGAGTGATGAGTAGTTGACATTAGTTTGGGTAAGTCGAGTTTGGTTTGGGTGGTTCGGACCTAGACGTTGCGTGGCGCAATCGGGCTCGGTCGGACTTGGTCAAACTTGGTCGTATGGTTTTAGAATGCATATTCTGATAATTCGACAGATTTGGACTTCACTGTGTGGTATGTTTATGCCATTTATGCTTTCATGTATCGAGCGGTGCTATTTGACGTGTTTCTTGTCTGTGTGACTGCAGGACGTCGAGGCGGAGTCGTGGTGAGACACGAGGTGACCAGACTAGACACAGGCGGTGTCGAGGTCAGAACAGTCGGATGTGTCGAAGACGGCGGAGATTTGACGTGGTTGCGAGTCGTGGACGACAAGGAGCGCGGAAGCTTCCCGGAAGGTGCAGGAGGGGCGAAATAGGAATTTCGCAAGGCTGCATAAGCGGGAGCGGGCTCCGTTGGATTTAGCGGACGTAACGGGGCGGAGACCCGTTAGCCGAGGGCTATATATATGAGGTGGTGGCTGCATGTCCGCTTGAGCACTTGAATGGATTTTAGGGTTTCCTTTAGTCAAAATAGGCTTTAGAGGTTGTTTTGGCTTTAGGCTTTAGTTGGTGGGAGTGGGTGGAGAGGCAGAGAGTGCTCCCTCTGTTGTCCCCTTCGATGGTTTCTAAGTGAGAGTTTGTATAGTGTTCATCCTCCAAGCATGTAAGGTGTTCTTGAGTTCTTAGCTTGGAGAGGAGAGGATTGAGTGGTGAATCCTTGTAATCTTACTTGTTCGAATGTCCATGCGTATCGGGACGTATCTTTGATCCAATGAATGAAAATCTGAGTTTGCCTTTGTGCCCTATTCTCGTTCTTCGATGTCCCTTCATTGATTTTTGACTTCGTGATTTCTTGTTGCTGGTTGCTAGGAAGTGCCAAAATGGGTTGCTCTATGATGGGTTAGTGTCACAAGATCATTTGATCGATTTCCCGAAGAGCAAACTTGGTTTAAATCTCAGATTTCAGTTTTGGCCTTCTTCTGTTCATGAACTCAGATTGTAGGGTTTTGAGTGAAAACTTGATTCCCTTTGAGAGATGACTTGATTTTTGGTCTGAGGAGTCCTCTTGTTATTGCTAATATACCTGCAAAAATTCATGAGCAAAGGACTTGAGACCTATGAGCAATTTGGCTTTTTGGATCTCTCTCTGAAGTTCTTCAAGTTTCTAGGGTTTTGAGTTAAATCTTGATTTCCTTCTTGGTTTGAGCTGATATCTGGTCTGGGAGGTACCCTTTCTATTGCTAATATACCCCAGAAGTTTCATGTGCAAAGGATCAAGGGATTGAGAGTATTTTGAGTTTTAGTGAAGTTCACTGTAATTTTCAGTTCTTTGGGCATAATCTGAATTTCTCAGTTTTCAGTTAAATTCCCTGGGTTCCAAAGGTCCTAGGACTATTTGGAACATGATCTTAAGCTTGTGACTTGAGGAGAATAGGCTTGTAGTTTCAATTGCTTTGATTTTGTTGGTCTGAACTTGTAGTCTACAGAAAGTCTTCAGTTCTGTTGAACTCTAGTGCTTTCGGCCAACATACAGAGCAATTACCTTGATGCTTTCTCCTGCAGCGTGAAGATTCCATTAAGTGTCTTTTCTTTTTCTTTTTGCGCTGATTTTCAACAATTTTGCATGCAGATCAAACAGTGATATTTTCAGTTGAAATTTTTACTGGCTGGTCTCTGATTTATGCTGAATTTTTCAGTGTCGCATGCGTTCCAAATTTCAGCAAAATTATTTTTAATTTTCTGTGAGGTACTTAGTTTTGCATCTTTTTGAAAAATCAGTGTTTGATTTCTCGGGGGCGATTTTGAAGCGAGCGACATTCACCCTCCTCTGTCGCCTTTTCGGTCCTACATATTTCTTGACAAGTCTAAACTGCGAAGCCGGGACAAGGATGCGATTTCAGTTGGTATTCCTCCCACCAGTTGATTAGTAAACAAATGTACGGCCCTCAAGTCTGTGCAGTTGGCGACTTCATTGGGAATTCTTCCTTGTAGTGAATTGTTCCCCATGATCAGGAATTTCAACATGTGCAGATGACGAAGGCTAGGAGGTATTCTGCCGGTGAAGCCATTTTGCGACAAATTGAGCACTGTAAGGAATGTCAGGTTCCCAAGAAAAGATGAGATGAAGCCAACCAAACCTTGGTCACTGAGGTCCAGGGCAGTGGCACGATCCGGATGCTTCGCATTGCTACAGGAGACTCCTTTCCACTGACAGAAGTGGATGCTATCATTCCAGGAGGCTAAGGCCCTGTTTGGATCCCTCTATCTAAAATTTAGTCACTAAAATTTAGATCTAAAGTCTCCAAACAGGTGGTCTAAAGTTAGATCTAAACTTTAGCTAACCCCTAAAAAACACTTTAGACTATTAGTCCACCAAAGTGAACTAAAGTGGTCTAAAGTTTTGGGTTCTTAGACACAAAGACGTGTTTACCCATGCATGTTAGTCTCTCACCTCCCATTTAATGGCTGACGCACAAAACGAGGAGAGGTAGTATGGTCTTTTTGAAACTTTAGTCCTATCCATTAGTACAGATCCAAACAGAACCTTCGACTAAAGTTTAGTGGCTAAAGTTTAGCCAACTAAAATTTAGTCCAAAACTTTAGACAACTAAAATTTAGATCATGAGATTCAAACAGGGCCTAAGGCTCCGTGGGGATCCAAGGTGATACTCTTCTTGAAATCCAGCAAGGAATGGTGATCTATCGCATCTCCGTAGTTAGTGGAGCAGGTGGCTCTCTGAGCTCCAGAAAACAAAGCAGCTACTACGAGCAACATGAGCGTGGTAAACTTCATTTCCTTGGCCTCTGCAATACACTATGTAATAGCATAGGCAAGGGGAATGAGCAAGATTAGTATTGTGCAGTGTTGCCATTGTCGACGTTGTAGACACATAGAAACAGAAAAGCATCAAAACTTTTGAGGGAAAAGGCAATGGAATACTATCTTGGAACTGATTTACATTTTAGTAGAAGAGATTTTGCTAATCTTGGTGATTGTAGTGTCATATTTTTGTTGCAATCGTCATATTCATTACTTATTGTAATATATTGAAGAATAAGGTGAAAATAACAGTTTAAAAGTTAGGTATAGCATTTTATTTTAAAAGGAACTATAATCTCAAAAGAAGCCATGAGACATACAGGGGTGTTTGTTCAACCCCCCCCCCCCCCCCGCCCCAATAAAAAAAAAGTCGAAATAGGCTGATGGTTTTCTGCGAAGGTGGTTTTGTTTGTCAGAAAGATTTCTCACTTTGCAAAATAATGTAACTCGTCTTGTTTCCACAATTTAGAGGTAATTCAGAAAATAGTAATTGGTCCAACTAGTTTGATCATCGGCTAGCCAATATTGAGTAGCCAGATTGTCCCGATTTTTATCAGCATGTTCATAATTCTGTTCTAACTTTTCCGGAGAGAAAAATGGACTCATGTCATTTGAAAAACGCAAGGAAACTCATGAACCCAAAGTGGGGAACTGTGAAGAGTGAACACCTACCTATTCAGAGAATCATAACCTAAGAACTTAGGAGCTCATAGTTGCATACCTTGGCACCTTGCCTTCTTGCCAGACTTCTTCCTTTGCTGGAAATGGCCTTCCAATGATTGCACTATGACAGCAGTGGGCATAAGTCAGTCTCCTGCTGCAGGTCTTGTGCAGTTTTGCTTGAAGTCAAATTGTCGCCATCTTGCTGCCTCTGGATATTCAACTCTAATGTCACTTTCTTTCTTTATATCTTCCCTATTTTTTGTAAAATGGTTCAAAAGTCATTTTCTTGCAGTTTTAAAAACTCGACCTGCGGGGGGGAAGAATCCCCCCGGGCATTGCTTAAGAAGAAGGTCTTCTCACGCAGAGAAAACCCGAACCCTGCTCCACCCTTACACAGCGCACCATCGCCCGACCTTGTGAGACTACGGCGGATCCTTTGATCAACGCTTGGCGGGCCTTAGACCTGTGCCTTGGTGTGGTAGCAAAGTAGGATTTTTTCCAAGCCTGAAATTCGCTCCCACTAGAGTCGAACCGGGACTGGGGTGCTACTGAGCCTCTAACCATTGGGCTAGAGACCCTTTCGCATTTTCTTGCAGTTTTGAGAAGACTATGTATGAAAGGTGAGCAAGCTAGGTACCTGATGACGGCCTCAACTCGATCTGTTCGTTCATTTGCCTGGAGTATGAATCCAAAATCAAGATTTTCCTGGCAAGAAGAGACTCCAACTCTCCAAGGTCGAGGAGATGCTAACACTCCGTCGGCTGAAAAGTCAGCTTTCACTTTCAGGAGAAAGAGCAATGCTATGCCTGCAAACATGTTCATGTAACTACTGTCCATAGGCTTATTGACATGTGGGCCTTCAGCTGGGTTTCCATGCCAGTCCCAGTCCATGCATGATGCATGGTTCAATTGCTATACACACAAACTTTTTTTAGTACATGCGTACTATATTCGGTTGGGTGGTGTAGATCAAAAGTGGTTGCTCTAGATCATAGGTAGGATTGGGTGTGGAAAACCATCATAGGTTGAGATCATCTTGTAGTACGTATATACTACTATAAGTCGATGTAGAGGTCACCCTATGGTTATGATGAGTAATTGACTTTTGGTTTAAAAAGTTTGCAGAGTGTGAGTTTGATTTTTGAAAGTTTGCAAATTCTCTAGTTGCTTCTGTTGCTAGCAGTATGACCGGCATTAGGGTCACGGTCATACCGGCCAGGAGCGGTTTGACCAACCTAGGGTTGGCGGTCGAATCGGTGGTGGAGTGGTGGTCAGATCGGCATGGGAGCCATGGTATGACCGACCTGATGCGGTGGTACCGGACTTGAATGTCAGTTGGACCGGGGTTGCGGTATGACCGGATTCTAGTTGACAATAGCTATTTTCTAGTGAGCTTATTTGGGGTGAGCACTGCGGTATTATCGAGGTGGTACTACCGGCATTGTACTAACAGTATGACTGGCATCAAGCAGTATGACCGGTCCTTGGTTGGCGGTCATACCGGTCGTGGTGCCGACGGGTTGACTGGCCTATGGTTGGCAGTTAGACCTTCCCTATTTGTTTGTATTGAATTGGTTGAGATTGTGTGGGCATGACATGGGTGCCACTGCTTGTGTGCACATGGGTTTAAAGTTTGGTATTAGGTTTAGGATCAATAGTTTAGTTGCATACATTTTGCATGGCGCATTGTATGGATTAATCATGTCAATAGATGACTTTATGTATTGTGCGGTGTGCTACGTGACGGTTTGCTTGTTATTAGTTGTAGGACCCTGGAGTACGTCATGGTGAGATGGACGAGATCGGGATTAAGCTAGGAAAGTTTAGGTCCAAAGCGGTCAAGGATTAGGACTACGCTTAGAAGGAGCTGAGATCTAGACGATCAAGGAGTCGTCGAAGATGACCGAAGGCTTGCGAGGTGGTTACAAGCCAAGACGATGAGGAGCCACAACAAAAGTTACTGGTGGAGAATATGACAGGCAATAGCAATGTAGACCGGACTAGGCTCGGGAGAAGCGAGATCTTGTGCAAACAAGGTAGCTAGATCTTTGTTATGTGCGAGGAGAAGTATGTGATGCACCAAGTGACTTGGGTTGTTTGCAGCGAGGACGGTTCGGTAGGATCCGGATGTGTGAAAGGCTTGACGGCAAGTCATTAGAGCCACATGCAAGATGACGAAGTATGGACGATGCTTCGTGACAAAGAAATCGGAAAGCTTCATGGAAGGCGGTAAAGGGGCATTGTGGTAAATTGCCTAATACCAGAAAAGTGACAGTGTGCGAAACCACAGTGTGGCCTAAGTGGTTTAGGTCTTGGTTGTGCTGAAAATGTGAAGTGGATCAAATGTTGATTCACTAACTGGTTAATGGATGTGTGCGCTTTAAGAAATGTGCTTATGTAAGTGTAAAACATGAAATTGTGTTGGGCTAGCCCATGTAAGTGGATGAAACCTAACTAGAGGTACTGGTTAGAGTTTCCCTTGTGAGTCTCCATATATATGGTGGTAGAGAGGAGGCTAGGGTAAGCTTTTGGAGAGAGTTCATGCATAGCCTTGAAAAGAGTTAGAGTTCTTGGAGAGAACCTTGTGTGAGATATAAGAGCCTCTTGTGGTTGAGCTTCTTTTGTCATACTTAGACTTTGTGTATGGCCAGGAGTGGCTATAAATATTCTTCTTCAAGTATCAATAGAGATCAAAATTCGTCTAATTATTTCTCTCTTGTGCTCTCTTGTTAAAATCTTGATTTGATTTGATTTTTGCTGCTTCTTCTTCCCTTCTTGATCTTGCTTTGTGTCAGGGACATGTAAGTGATGAAAATATCTCTTGGAAACCATATCTTATTCATCTAGTCACTTGTTATTTGTAAATTCTTGTGTTTGCTCAGTTTTGGCTTAAGAAAGGATGATTTTTGGGGTTTTACTCTTGTGGGTGTTTCGGATTCAATTCGTGCTATGATTTAGTTTGCTATAATATGTGAGAACTGATCCAAGGTCACTTAAAATATCTAGGACTCCTGAGTAAAAGCAAATAGAGATTTCCCTTTTTGCCTGGTTTTGATACTCTAAGAACTTTGGCAACGATTCTTTAATCGTTAATTGGAATAGATTCCTGACATTCTAAATAAGGTGCATACTAAGTTTCAAGTCATTTGGACCAACGGATTAAAAGTTTCATCAGTTTTCGGTCTTGAAACTCGTGTAACCTTCTAAGGTTATCAAATAGTTTCTCTTTTTTTCCAAGAAAGCAAGTGGTTGTTATTAAACTTAAATTATCTTGTAGAGTTTTGCTAGTTGGTGGCTTGGTAGTGACCGTTGGTTGGTAGTGTTTGCTGTTTGCTTTGTTTCGGCTCTTATTATGAACTGTGTGCCACCCCAGGTAAACTAACATGCAAAAAAAACATGAATTTGGATGCTCTACGTGAATTTGAAGGTTATTTTCTTGATTAGAGAGAGAAAAGGATAAAGTGATGTTGCATTGAACTTCTCAAAGGAATTTTAACATGAGGTTTGAATTACTGTTTCAGGTAGTGTTTGTAATGAAGGATTTTTGGAGGAATTTTGTAGGAATTAAATCCTATAGGGATTTTCCATATCACACCTTTTGGATCCGTGCCCTGATCGGTTCGGCTTGAGCTTCTGGCTTCTGGCTTATTTTTCACTATTCATAAATTTCGTCTTTTTCTGAACTTTTGGCTTTTTGTTGAGCTTTTTTGCCGGTTCTTTTTTTTTTCCCGTATTCGTTTATATTATACATATTGAGCTAACATATTTTTTTTTATATTTTTAAATTTTTTAAATTTAATTATGCTAAATAAGCCTCTGTCAACTCTGATGTTTTTCATCCACTACAAGTGTTTTCAGCCATAAGCCATGAGTTTTAAGCCCAATCGATCACCACCTAAGAAAGTTGTGTGGATACACTTTCTTTCGCTCCACTTTTGGAGGATTCCAAACATGAATTCAAATCTCACGTTAAAATTCCTTTGAGAAATCCAATGCAATTTTGCTCGCTCTCCCTTCGAGAAATATTTTCCTTCAAAATTCATATGGTACATTCAAACACATATCTTGCACAATTTCCGTACAAATCCATGTCACATGACACCCGCTTCCTGTGGTTTTTATATTCGTGCGTTTTCATTCCCGAGTGCCTATTGCAAAATGTGGAGAAAAAAGAAGTTTCCTAACTCTAAACGGCCAAAAGCCAAAATTATTCCTATTTTAAAAACTTATCAACGTATGTGTACACCGCAAGGTGAACGCTATACTTGATGCACCACAACTGTAAATTTGTAATATACACCCTCACGTCAGAAAAGAAAAAGTGATGTACTAGAATACACTAGTCGTCAACCCGTGCATTTATAGGGGCTATAATTTCTTTATAAAAAATTAGATAACTTAAATTTCAAAATAGATACCCCCTTGTCACAAATACATGTTGTTTTGAGAGTGTGTAGTCAAACTTTTAAAATTTTGACTGATATCTTTTTAAAGATTTAGATTTGACACATAAAAAAAATCATATGTATAGATTTATCTTGAAAATAACTTTTATAATATTATAATTTAATTAGATTTTATAAATATATTATAATATAAATTAGTAGTCAAAATTATATTTTGAAGACCGTGTCGATGTTCAAACGATATGTATTTGTAACTAGAGGAAGTATTATTAGAAAAGCAAATGAAAATATCAAGGAATTACCACTAATGTGGATCCTACTCAGCACATGATATCAGATCTTTTACAAACAAAATGAAGATACCATCTAATCGTGAAATTAGTTTTTTGTTGGTTGTACTGGTATCACGTTTTTATTGTTTTTTTATCTCTATGTCGTCAAGATCATGATGCTTGCAAAGATCCACTAGGTTCAAGACGATTCAATTTCCTCAGCAATGAACTTTTGTTTGAATATTTAATTTTGAATTTGTGTACATTTGTAAAGCAATTTTGAAAAATTATAATTCCAGACTCATAAATTATATATATATATATATATATATATATATATATATATATATATATATATATATATATATATATATATATATATATATATATATATATATATATATATATATATATATATATATATATATATATATATATATATATATATATATATATAAAAATATTTTCTACATACATAAGCAATTATAATGCAGGTCCACCCGCGAGATTGCTTGGACTATTATATAATGGTTTATGGTGTTCAAAATTTAAATTTATTTAATTATAAATTAATGTAAACTTGTATAGCAAAGAATGTTTTATTTTGAAATTTCCATCAATGTTTATATTTATAAACCATTAATTATTTGGACTTTAATTCTAAATTCATGATTTTTGGAAACTGAAATTTCATGAGATTTTTAATTCTGAATTCATTTATATTTGACCATCATTGGATTTTTAAATTCCACTAAGTCTTAGCGTAATCATTATAACTTAGGTCCACATGATGGATGGCTTCGACCTCATAGATGTTTTCCACCTTTATGTAAATGTTAACAACTTTTGTGGTATTTGGTTTTGAATTTATGTAAGCTTGGATAATGAAGTATGCTTTACTTTGAAAATTTTGTTCTGAACTTTGAAAGTTTCAACATGTCAAAATCCTAACTTTGCTCCACATTTTTTGGATGTTCAAACAATCAGATGTGTGTACTTGCAATGGCAGCATGTTCAAACAATCTGATGTGTGTACTTACATAACCCAATGAATGGCTAAGCATTTTCCGTTTTAACATGCATTGGCTAGTATAGAATTCATTTTTTATATAATATGCGCTAAACTAATTAGTGATACACAAAAAAAATCAAAATCTTAATAAGTAGGATTGTCCCATTGTTTGATGTATATAAGTATAGAAGAGTGACCATGTGACATGCTTAACACGGAGATGACTTTCGCATATTAACAAACATGGTGATCATATGGGGTGAGGAACAAAATATAATGTCATGATAAAATACTAACTGTCATGATGACCTTCAGGCTACTATTGGAACTGGGACATTTTCCATGAGTCTCCTACTGATATCATACAAACTGCAACTGGCATATCCATTAAATGATCACATCTACAGATAAAAATTTAATTAATAATCAGAAGATACTTATTGATGCAACTAATGCCAACAAATATGGGGGGTGGAATAACATTCTTGTTACATACTTGATACGATGGATCAATAGGAAGAAAGCACAAATGTTTCTTGTACTGGTCCGTTATATTAGAGTTATGTACTAAACAAAATCATGACAAAACCAATGAGAAAATCAAAATAAAATATGTTAAAAATACCCTGATGCATGCTGTATGCAGGAGTGAATTAGGCATGATTTTTTAGTGCAATACTGCTCCATGTCCAGCTAGCATGTCTATCCCTGATATCGCTGGATGTATTGCTCATCTATGCAGTCGTGTACCTTGGTTTTGTCTTCATCTCTTCACCTCATTCGATCGTAAGGTTTTTCACAGCTTCCTTTTGTGCTAGGACATCTGTATTCAGTGCTTGCTTCTCAGCCCCTCTCTCTCTCTGGGCTACAGGCCCTGTTCAAAAGAGTTTTTTAAAGTGATTTTTGGCTGAAAAGTACTAAACTGGCTAAAAACACTATATCTAACGAGGGCTTATTTGGCATAATTAAATTTAAAAAAAATTAAAAATAGAAAAGCATGTTAGCCTATCACGTATAATGCAAACAAACACGAAAAAACCGGTAAAAAAGCTCAGAAAAAGACAAAAGTATAGAAAAAGATGAAATTTATGAATAATATAAATAAGCTAGAAGTTCGAGCGGGCCTTAATTTCTTCCAGCTTTGCCGCATCAACCTCTTTAGATAAACCTATTTAGGCCTCGGTTTGTTTAGCCATCAGCAACACAAATCGTCGTTTCTGCCTGCCATGAATATTTTATTACTGCTGCAACCACGTATTCAGCCTGGCCTGCACCACCGGAGCTTCTCTGGTCTCCATTGTCACCAGTTTCACTCACCTACACCAGCGAGCCTGCCAGCGACCACTCCCCTTCAGGATAGCTCCTAGGCTCCCCGTCCTCTACCTCCCCTTCTCTAATGCCCACATCCATATCCTTCGCTCGTCTTCAACACTACCTGAATATGCAGACTGCCTCATCCTCTGCTTGGAGCTTAACTCTGTACCGTACCGAGCTGTCCCCCTCCCTGTCTCTAGCTTTGCCTTCTAGACCACTTAACGGCTAGTGTCGTTCTCAGAGTCTTCTTATTCTGTTCTTCTTTTTGATTCATACTGTTTTCATGCGATTCAAGCACACATGCGCACACCCAAAAAACCAACTCCGACTTCGACTTCTGCTTGTACTTCAACTTGGTCATCGTCTCCAAGATGCCCAATTTGACCAGTAGAAAAGAAAATACAAGATGCTAGACAAGGAAGTTCCCAAGTATCAGTACTCAAATCAAGGTATGTAGTCCATTTAACTTGTCTTGTGTCAAGGTTAAAAACTACTATACTGCTTGCAACATATTTTTCAATGTCAATCCCTCCTAGCTCAATATCTATCCACCATAGTTCAATATCTCATTAAGTCAAAATTAATTGATTAATCGCACGTGATGATAAAACCCAACGTAACTATAAGCATGACTAAGCAATTTAAATGTACAACTAGTGTGACAACTAATATTGCATCACTAGATAATTGCCTATCCTACGATGATAATGGAACCATGGCATTCAAATTAGCAAGGAGGAATTAATCAATTTAGACATTAACTACCAATACAAAGATTTTATAATAAATAGCGATGCATGATAATTTAAAATAAAATAATATATAATAGATTTGAAAATTAGGTTCAACATGATCAAAAGACATGACTTTCTTTGGCCTTTCTCAGTTAATAGTTCTTGATATTCAAATATTGTTTCAGCTCCTTCGAAGATGTGATCTAACGAGAGAGAAACCGAAACAAGGAACAAATAAAATCAAATAAAATCTAAATAAACTCTAAAAACTACAAAACTAGAACTAAAAGATAGAGCTCGATTGTAGATGAATTTAGAAAAAAAGAATCGGGTCAATCGGAGTTAGGACGGAGGAGAACGGACTCTTGAAAAATCTAATATAAAGAAAATACTAAAAATTTGAAAATTCTACTGTGTTGTAGACTCGGCTCATGGGATAGTAGGTCTACGGTGAACTCGGTGTGTGGAACAGTGCACTGGCGACTAGGCATGCTGACGTGGCGGCTAGGGCGGATGTGGCTGTCTGAGCTAGCGACTGACTTGGCTTGGTTACAATACGACAGATTCGACTGCTAGAAGTTGACCATGCGGCTTGCCCTAGACTATTAGATTAGAAGGTCGGCTCAGATCTGATCGGACGGCTTGCGATGAGGGCACGCGGCGCACGCTGGTTGGTTGGCGGAGACGAATTGTCAATGCTTTGGCTACCGAGCTACGCGGCGATCGAGGGGGGCGGGTGAGGCGACCGAGGGGAAACAAGGGTGAAGCGATGGGGCAAGGCTCACCGACGGATTGGTGGTTGCCGGAGCAGAGCAGAGAAGATGATGGGGAGACTGCCGGCGATGAACACGACGACGCTTCGCTTAGCGGCGACGACGAGGGTGACGGCGCTCGGATGTGGTGGCTCTGCACGGACGACGAGGCGGCTCCGGGGCACGGAACACGAGGGAGCGGGTACGACTTCAGGATGCGAAACGCAAGGGGTGGCAGCTGGCTTAAATAAGTGTGGACGCCGAGGTCGGGAGGTCGACCTTAGGGACCCGTCCCGCGCTGTGGTGGCCACCGACAAGCCCAAGCACAATGCTTTCATATTGCCATGGAAGATGGCCAAGAAGGGAGAATAGGAGGAGTTCGCCATGGCTGGGAGGAAGTAAGAAGAGGAGATTGGGAGAAGGAAGAAGGGTAAGATGCAAAAGGGTCAATTTAAGCAAAAAATGGGCAAAATCCTAGAAAAAAAAATACAGATTGGATGGCATATCATCCATTAGAAGGTGAAGAGTGATAAATCTTAGTCCTAGATGGACAATCTAAGTGATGGAATAAGATCAATTTTCCCTTTTAAAAACGTGTTTTATGTTTACATATCGGCATGGCCATAAAAAATCCAAAAGAAAAAAGCACAACAAAGTTGCCAAAGTTTGGAGTTTTGGACGAACGGAGGACGCGGTAGTGAGGGAGTGAGACACTGCCGCGTGGTCCCACCCGCTCCTTTCTCCTCCTCCCTTTCTTCTCTCCCACCTCCCAAACGCAAGGAAACCAAACCTCCGCCGCCGCCGCCGCCGCCATGGCCCCGCCGGAGCGCTCCACACCGGCGGCCGCCTCCTCCTCCCGCTCCGACGCAGCCCCAGCGCCCCTGGTCCCACGTCCGCTCCCACCTCCTCTCCTCCAAGCCCCCTTCTTCTGCCCCGCTCCCACCCCCGCCGCCGCCGCAGCCGCCTTCCTCCACGGCCGCGTCGCGCTTCGCCCCCATCTTCGTTCCTCCCAGCAAGAGATGCGGCGCGGTCGGGGCCGGGACGGGGGCCGGGGTGGTCGGGTGGTACCTCGGCTCGCTCGAGGCGCGGCCCGTGCTGACCAAGAGCATCACGGCCGCCGCCATCTTCACCGTCGCCGATCTCTCCTCCCAGGTGGGATTCCGGTCTTCCCCGATCGCTCGTAAAGACCCAATCTTTTTCCCTTTCCTCGCGGAAGCGCTGTTGGTAGTGATTTTCGTGGCGCCGGAATCTTGAAACGGTTTAGGAAAGAATATGCTTGAGGGATCGTATAGATTTCAATGTGGTAAATTTTTGGAAATTGGTATTAACAGGTCAGGATAAGATTGTTGGGAGTTGATTCAAATTCTAAACCTGGGAAGTAATGGGGGTGAAAATCCTGTTAGAAATCGGAAATGTGGTACCTAATTACTTTCATCATGCATTTGAATAAGTGAAATTGTGACTGAACATCTAGCTGCCAGCATGTGGGATTTGTCCATTTGGTTTCTTCATGTTAGCCGGTAAACTGGTTTGCAGTAGGGAGTAGGGACTATGTTGTAATTGATGGTATTTGCCGGTAAAATGGTTCGTGTAAGGAACATAGTTGTAATTGACAGTATTGGCCGGTAAAACTGGTTCACAGTAGGACTACATTTTAATTGACTGGCAGTTTGATTGGAATATTGTCTAGTGAGAATGACCT
Organism: Dendrocalamus sinicus; assembly: GCA_036346575.1. Classification (NCBI taxonomy): domain Eukaryota; kingdom Viridiplantae; phylum Streptophyta; class Magnoliopsida; order Poales; family Poaceae; genus Dendrocalamus; species Dendrocalamus sinicus. The sequence continues at coordinate 85,778 of JAYEVI010000374.1, read as the reverse complement.
GTATTGGCTCTGGTACACATATAAAACAATGGACCTTGTACAAAATGAAGTATCTGTGTGAGCTGTGACTTCCTTGTGTTCCACACAAAAGGTTTAGGACATCTCATTGTGATTATTTCACTCAAAATGCCACTTCAAAAAAAAAAAAACATTCAATTTGCCATTGAATGTCTCAGATTCTAATTTTGTGGGATTGAATTGTGATAACTGGTTCATATTCTGAGTTAAAATGGTATAGTGGGTAGAGGTCCACCAGACATTTATTAGAAATAATGTAGTAATAAAGTTCGAGTTTGCATTCATTTATATATGAGAAGTTCGAAAAAATATAGTACCACATTATTGGCTGAAAATCTAGTACTAACAGGGGAGCCGGGGAGGGTGCTGGGTGATAGGTGGCCCTCAAGGGTTCAACAATTCCAAGCTGGGATATAGAAAAACTTGTACACTCTACAATGCTCCAGAGAAAACAATATAAAAGGCTAGTTAAAAAACATAACATAAGTTTGTTATATAGACAAAAATGGCAGATACTTAACTAGTGTTGGCTAGTTCCCCAGGCAGATGCCTTTGGCCTAAGTTGTAGCCACTATTCATTCAACTAGTATGCAATTTGGTAATTTACTGTATTTTATGAGGGTAGAACTTTGCGAAGGGTTATAAAGAAATATCGTTCATCTGTATTTTACTCTTGATTTCGTACCTAATACTTGTTTCTGTCATATAAACCATACCATCCAGCAAGTTATCCCTTGTAACTTTGTAAGAGCTTTGTGCTAATTAATCATTTATGTTGTTTAGTACTATTAATCTACCAAAAGAAATATGGCACCAATAATGGATGGCCCATGTCCTTTTGCTACATAATATGGTACTTTGTAGAAATGTACATCATTCTGAAAATCTGTCTTGATATACAATATATCTGTATATCTACTGTTAAGCTGACAGTCATTGTAATATGTGATGAACCTGATATACAATATATGTACTGCATTTCCAGATTTTCTTGTGCTCAGTTGTTCATAGCTACCATGGAGTATATGCTATATAGGTACCACAATTTGTAGTATGTATGGCCATTGGCCAAACTTAAACTAGATAGATGTTCTCCTGGAACAATCTGTGTGAAATGAGCACAGGATTATTTTTGCATATTAGGAGGCTTATATTATGTTGTTTTGTCCTTGTATACGTTGTTTCATCATTTGACTCGTATTATCTCTTGGATGGGACCTGTTGCTACTATATGTTATTTCACCTGTTTTTGTTTTTTTAAGAAGGGATGTTGCTTCTCATATGATTTGTTTTATTTTTGCTGTTGTCTCGTCAGATGATCACACTTGGTCCTGAGGATTCACTTGATCTAATCAGGACTCTGCGTATGGCTAGTTATGGGCTGCTGATCTCAGGACCTTCCCTGCACCTTTGGTTCAACTTTGTCTCAAAAGTGTTCCCCAAAAAGGATGTGGTGAACACCTTAAAGAAGATGTTTATAGGGCAAGCAGTTTATGGACCAATTATTAATTCAGTTTTCTTCTCGTACAATGCAGGATTACAAGGTATGGTGCTCATATGCCTCTCTATGAACATACTTAGATAGTTTGAAATGTTTTCTGTCCTTCTCTTTTTGGTGTTAATGCACTTGTGTGTGCGCAAATCATTTGTTGAACTTGACTGTACTTCTCTTGGGACTCGCTTCTGTTAAGACTGTAACCCTGGAACACTGTCCTGATAATGTTACCCTATTAACTCAACTATGCTGTTTCATATGCTGACCATTACTCTATTTTGATAATGTTAATATATAAACAGCTACTTGAGTACATACGATACAACATGATGAACCTGCTGTTTTTGTTGTAATTTTTATGTGTATTTAACTTATATATTGTAGGAAAAAGCTATACATATGGGATTGAGATGAAGTAATAGCTTTCCCAAATTCTAAAGATTCCTCGTCCTCTGCAAAGAAACAAAAAGAAAAAAGCTTTAGAGACATGAATATATATCTATCCAGTAATCTTCTTACAAAAATGGTCCAGCATTCACAATAGTACACTGATGCAGGGACTGTTCTATTCATTATATGATTTTTGTAAGGTGCAACTATTAATGTATTGGTTAGAAATGACCAACATTGCACATGTCAGCTTTAATTATTTTGTCTGCATTGCATAAACGAAAACAAGATATCCATGTGAAAGCAGGCTTGCACTTCCATTGAACATCCTTTCTTTGTGATGTGAGTGGGAAATGACCATGAGGGCTTTCATTTTTGTTGTTATATTTAACCTGATTAGTTGAGGTAACTGGTTATTTCCTGTGTCAAACTTGTGAAGAGATGCTAAAGCTTCAAACTTTTTAACTTGCATATTTATAACACATTTTTTTTGTTGTTTGCTTTATATTGTATTGTTAGAATCGTTCAAAAGTTTGAAGAAATAACTTTGTATGACCAAATATACTCACATTCACACACTGGTATGCTCTGCTCTTGTTTAAACTTCAATATCACACTGGCTGTCTCATGCCTTGCTACCCAATGTGCATTGAGGTTCTGTTGATCTAAGTAAATGCATCCAAAACTTCTCTTCTAGGTTCCTATAGAAAGAATCTCAGACAGCTTTCATTAGATTATGCTCTAGCTAAGACCTTTTTGAGACCCTGGATGACTTGCATTGTTATGCCTTCTCAGTAAGCTGAAGACCATAAATTCTATACAGAAATATATTTACCTAAATGCATGAGATTGAGATCTGTAAAAAAGCTGATGACATTGCATCAGACCCACTGTAAAATTGAATGCAAAAATCCACCCGTCATGGTTGTTACGGCTACGCCTAGTTGTCGCCAAGGCGATTCAGTCACCCAGAGCCCAACGCCAAGGTCTACGCCGAGGTCTTACACAGAAGCAGCAGCCGCGCTCGTGGCCCCGAGCCCCGTCACTCCTCCATCCGAAGCCGCCGCCGGCCGGATCTGAAGCCGCACCGCTTCTCCCTGAGCCGCACCAGTCGGATCTGGAGTCGCAGCCTCTTTCATCCTCTTCCTAAGCCGCACCGGTCATCTCTGGATCTGGCCGATCTGGTGGCTCCTGGCGTGGTGGCGGACGAGGCCTAGAGGAGATGGGAGGAGGCGGCGCGCAGATTTGATGGTGACAGTGCAGAGAAGGAGCTGGTGCGGAGGGAGAGTAGAGGGAGGAGAAGCGATAGCCAGTGGTGATGAGGTGGCGCGCCGGTGAGCCGGCCTGGCCTTGTCGACGGCCGGTGGTGGAGAGGATTTTGGGTCGGGGGAGAGATCCTGGGCACGGCTGCTTGGGCTTGCAGTGGCTGGTGGCCAGGTTAAATGGAGTAGCGATTTTTTTGGTCTTTTTGTGATTTAATCTTCACAATTCCTGAAAATTACAAATAGACCCCTCCTTCAATGGATTTCTTTTGATTTGGACCTCCTAAGACAGGGTTATTTAATAATTTGTGCTATTATGTCGTCTAATTACTATCGTCTAACTATTGCCATAACGGGCGCCTAGTCGACTAGACGTCCAAGCGCCCCGGTCTCGCTGTGACTTGCTGGAGCGCTGTGACAACCTTTCCACCCGTACTATATGAACACACTATTTTACTAGTTGTACTTTCGATCTGTTACATACGTGTTGAAATTTCCCAATTAGTTCCCAGATATTAGGTTGTAAATTGTACTTATTGAGCCAAAATGTGGAAGTGAAAGTAGTAAATGGCTAACTTTTAGAGTATAGTTGGCAATCTGCCAAACACGAAAAAAAAATGTGTACCACCAGTTCAATTTTCTCAAAAAGTAACATGAATTTGAATTTGAGGATTGTTAGAGCTGTGATTCCTGTAATTGCAGTTTGGTCATTTGTTTGATCAACCATGTCAGATGCAGACAAATTTGTCAAGGTATGCACGGATATTTCTGGAAAAGAAATTATGGAACAAGACAGACCATTCAATTTTAATGTTCCTTGTTATTTTTCCATATAAGATGTCATAGATTGTTCCATCTCTTTAAGTTACGACAAATAATACTACTGCTGCTACATGAAAACTTCTGTTCGTGCTGTGGTGCCTGTATTTATTCTTTTTGGTCCTTAGCCATGTGAACTTAGTTTGACTGTGTTGTGTGCCTTGCCTCGGGGTCTCAAGTTATAGGGATGAGATGTCTGATAGATCTCGGCTGCTTCCCAGCGGTGGTCTTCCTGACCCGCCGTGGTTGCCGCCTGCTATCAGGAACTAGGGTTTTGGGAAGAAGAAATACTTTATTCCTGACTAATTCTTCCGCTCAAACGTAGGAAGATATTTATACCCTTACAATCCTTGTCTCATAAGGAGACCGACTCCTAAACTGTTCCTCAATATCGGAACTTACGACAGACTTCCCTAATTAGACTCAAACTCGAACTCCCATCCGAAGCGGATTGCTAATGTGCAACAGATTTGTCTGCCCCTTTTGACCTTCTGCCATAGTGACGTCCCCAATAAGAGTCCATAACATTTCCTCCTCCTGCGAAACACTCGCCCTCGAGTGGAAGTCCGATATTGTCGTTTGAAGTCTGAGACTGGAATCCATGAAGCTTCAGCGGCCGATTGATCGGACCACTGCACCAGCACTTCCCACGTGCCTTTATGCAAACGGGAACGCACAACGGTGGTTGGAGTTGCTACAACCCGACCATGAAGAATGTCTGGAAGAGCCGGTGGCGTTGCAGGTGGAATACCCCGGAATTGCTTTAAGAAGGCCACATGAAACACATTATGGAGGCGGGCAGTCGGCGGAAGTTGAAGTTTATAAGCCACTGAACCAATCCGAGCAATGATTTGATAAGGACCATAATACTTTGGTGACAAATTGGAAAACTTTGTGGTAATTCCCACTGCCTGGCGATGGTGAAGCTTAAGTAAGACCCATTGACCTACCTCGAATTCAACTTCTCGATGGTTTTTGTCGTAGAAATCCTTCATCCTTTGCTGGGATAGCAATAAACGGTCCCGGATTTCATGCAAGAATTCATCACGGTCCCGTAACGTCTCATCGACCGCCACCACTTGAGCTGAGCCCGCTTGGTAAGGGGTGAGGGCTGGAGGGGGTCGGCCATATACCACTTGAAAGGGAGTGCAACGGAGAGCCGAATGAAACGATGTGTTGTAACAGAACTCAGCCCATGGAAGCCATCTAACCCATCGACGAGGCGGTCTCCATCGAGACAAGGGTACATTTCAATGGTACGATTGACCACTTCGCTCGGCCATCGACTTGAGGATGAAAAGCGGAGGTCATATCGAGCGAAACTCCTGCCAGCCGAAACAATTCAGACCAAAAGTTGCTTGTGAAAATTGTATCACGGTTGCTGACGATGGACTCGGGAAAACCATGGAGTCTCACAATGGCCTCAAAGAAAGCATGAGCCACCGTCTGAGCCGTATATGGGTGAGCGATGGGACAAAATGAGCATATTTAGAAAATCATCCACAATCATTAGGGACGATCGATTTCCCATGTACTCGCGAAACCCATCAATGAAGTCCATTGAAATATGTGACCATATTTGCGTAGGTATTGGCGGTGGGTGGAGCGGACTGCCGGATGCGGTGGTCCACTTTGTTGCCGACATGTCGCATGCAATGATGATATGATCGTGAGTGCGCTTCTTAAGGTGGGAATATAGAAATCTTGTCGGATTCGGTGCATTTGTTTTCGAATCCCTCATGGCCAATGGAGTGATAGAGAGCAATGATCGTGATGCATACACTGACGACTCGAGCACAAATATTCTACGTGGTAGAGGAAAAGACCATCTACGAATGACCAATGTACGTAGTTCTTGGTCCATCAATTGCGCTCAGATGTTTGGAACTCGGCGGGAGCAGACTTCTTCCTTGAGCTGATCTAGCAACTGAAAATTTGGTATGGACATAGCCGAAGCGGTGACATATGCTCATCCGTGAGATAATGCATCCGCAACTAAGTTGGTTTTGCGTGTTTGAATTCAATTTCAAATCGGCGAACAGTTTGCTAACCCGGTGGTGTTGGGGACTAGTGTTTAAACATTGATCCAACAGAATTTCATCAGAGTGGTGCGTGCGGATGATGAACACTTTACCCCAAAGATAATGTCGCCATGGCGCATCGCTGACTAACCCAATGAGCTCACGCTCGTAGTCGCTAGTTTGGCGTGGTGATGTGGAATTGCTCATGAAGAATGCAATTGGTTTGGATCCTTGGTGGAGAAGCATTTAATGCCACCGCGGATGCATCGCATTCTACTATGAAACCAATGAAAAGTCGCAGAGCCAAAAATAAGGTGACATAGGGCATCCTTGAGAGTCAGAAAGGCGTCATTTGCTTCTGGGACCAGAGAAACCCTCTTTAGTAAGCGACTTGGTTAAAGGTGCTTTGCAGGAGCCATATTGCCGTATAAATTTGCGGTAATACCGCAAGTCCTAGAAAGCCCCTTAGTTGGCGAGGAAGCGAGGGACCGCCACTTCGAATATCTTGTACTTTGGATTGGTCCATGGAAACCCCATCTCTGAAACTACATGGCCTAAGTATGATACCGATGTTGTTCCAAAAGAACACTTCGATTGTTTGAGAAAGAACCGATGGTGCGAAGTTGAGCAAAGACTTGGCGCATATGGCATACGTGTTCCACCACGAGGACTGAAAATCAAAATGTCATCAAAGAAAACCAATACGAATTTGCGAAGAAAGGGCCGAGAATGGCATTCATAATACACTGAAAAGTTGCTTCGCGCATTAGAGAGCCCGGTGCATTACTAGATATTCAAAGTGGCCATGATGCGTTCGGAAGGTCATCATATGGATATCCTCCGGATGCATTCGGATTTGATGATAACCTGACCGTAGATCCAGTTTGGTGAAATACTTGGCGTGTTTCAACTCGTCCAAGAGCTCATCGACTACCGGAATAGGAAATTTATCCTTGACCGTCTGGGCATTAAGCGCGCGATAGTCCACACAAAGGCGCCACGAATCGCCCTTCTTTTGACCAAAATGACAAGCGAGCTGAAGGGAGAAGTACTTGGGCGTATAATGCCTTGTGACAACATCTCATCACATTGTTTTTCGATTTCATCCTTGTGATGATGGGGATAACGATATGGTCGCACTGCCACTGGTTTGGACCCCGGTAATAGGTGAATGTGGTGATCAAAGGGTCGCGGGGGAGGTAGCCCTGAAGGATGCTGAAAGATGTGCTGAAAGTCTGATAATAGCACTGGTAAAAGTGTTTGTGTCGGCTCGGTAAGCGATAGCAGCCTGGAAGATGGCCTGTGTGGTATGCCCAAGAAGCTAACTTGCCTTCCCTGATGCCAGAAAGACATCGATAGATTGGCAAAATCCCAGAGGATTGGTCCTAATGTGCGAAGCCATTGAACACCCAGAATGACGTCAAAGCCCTGCAAGGGTAACGCATAGCAATTGATGGAGAACTCTTTTGGCCCTATTTTGAATGACAAAAACGGGCAGAATCCCGGGCATGGTATCCTGTCTCCGTTGGCAACTGCCACATTGATACCTGTACGGTCTTGCAAAGTAATATCAGACTGTTGAGCTGCCTCCAGACAAATGAAATTGTGAGTAGAACCTGAATCCACCAAGGCACAGAAAGTGTGGTTTCTAACTTTGATTGCCAACTGCATAGTGTTGCCCGAGGATATACCCGTCAATGCATGTAGAGAGATTTGCGGTTTGTCATCCTCGATCTTGTCTCCTGCCACATCATCTTCATCCAAGATTTCAATCCAATAAAGGCGCTTGCATCGATGGCCTCTTGTGAATTGTTCATCACAATTAAAGCAAAGGCCTTTCTGGCGACGATCCGACATCTCGGCTGGAGTAAGACGCCTGAAGGCTCGCTGGTGTTGCCCTGTTGACCCTGGTGGCGGTGCTGTCAGAAGCGGGAGGTCCGGTGGTTTGGACAGAAGAGGAGCCGTGCGGTGAACTGGAGCATATTTGGCAGAGGACGACTGCGGATTGGAATGCGATTGACGAAGAAACATCCCAGAACTATAAAGTAGTTTGTAATGCCTTTCCGCTGCTTTGGCAAGACTTACAGCGGTGTCCAATGAAACAGGACTCTGCAACTCGACATCAGACTTGATGAGCTCCCCCAATCCGGCCAGAAACAATCCGACTTCATGTTCTGGAGAAAGATTGTCCGTGCGACAGAGTACTCTGTAAAATTCCTGCGCATACTCTTCAACTGACCCTGTTTGATGAAGAAGGGCAAGTTCTGATACTGGGTTGGACCGAAAAGGAGGTCCAAAACGCAGTTTACAACAACTCTGAAACCTAGGCCAAGATGGAATTCCTTCGGATCGCTCCAACTTGGAATACCATTGCTGAGCGATGCCTGTCATATGATACGTTGCCAACCATACTTTTTCCTCTTCAAGGGTGCGGTGTCCACGAAAGAATTGATCGCAGCAAACGAGCCACTCCAATGGATCTGTGGTGCCATCAAACAGGGGAAAATCCACTTTGTAGAATCGACCTGGGTGTGCCGCCGTAGTGTGCTCGGCGGAAGGTTGACGTGCCGAAGAGTTTGCCGAATTGGTGTCTTTACTTGGCGACGACGGACGTCCCTCCAGAGCAAGAACAGCCGCCTCAAGGTTGGCGTGAGCCACCGCCTGTTCTTCTTGTCGCTTCAAGATCGTTCCCAGGATCTCCTTAAGTTCACGAAGTTCCGTGCTGAGAGCATCAGGAGCCATGGAGACTGATACCAATCTGTTGTGTGCCTTGCCTCGGGGTCTCAAGTTATAGGGATGAGATGTCTGATAGATCTCGGCTGCTTCCCGGCGGTGGTCTTCCTGACCCGCCGTGGTTGCCGCCTGCTATCAGGAACTAGGGTTTTGGGAAGAAGAAATACTTTATTCCTGACTAATTCTTCCGCTCAAACGCAGGAAGATATTTATACCCTTACAATCCTTGTCTCATAAGGAGACCGACTCCTAAACTGTTCCTCAATATCGGAACTTACGACAGACTTCCCTAATTAGACTCAAACTCGAACTCCCATCCGAAGCGGATTGCTAATGTGCAACAGATTTGTCTGCCCCTTTTGACCTTCTGCCATAGTGACGTCCCCAATAAGAGTCCATAACAGACTGACACCCAACATAGTAAACAAATAAAACCCAAAGGTTGGTGTTTTCTTCGTTTAATTCCTTCACTAACATTTTGATGTTAATATTTGAGTTCAAGTGTTTCTACTGTCATCCCACTCCACTCCACCTGCACATGGACACCCAAAAAAAGATCATAATTTTATGTTTTTCCTTGTTTCTGAGATGCCTTTATCTGATAAAATTGGAGGTCTTACTTTTTGAATTAGTCATTTCAAGGGAATTTTGGTAAAGTCTATGACCTATGCATCATGGACCACAGTACTACCAATTTTAGGATAAGGTTTGCATGTAGTAAACATTATGCCCACTATGTACTGTAGAACATGATGGGAGAAGCTATATACAGATAAGTGCTTACATGCAGAACATCTTCCCCACCAACTTTACCAAATACAAATAGAAACCTTTCTTGTTGAAACTTTTGTGGTAAGCAAACTCCTGTGTGCTCTAATTGCTTGTTTGATGTGATTGATAGGTGAGACCATCCCTGAGATCATTGCAAGATTGAAGAGGGATTTAATTCCAACTATCAAAAGTGGGCTCATATATTGGCCACTTTGTGACTTTATTACTTTTAAGTTTATCCCCGTTCATTTACAGGTAACATTAAGTTCCCAACATATTCTTCCAATTTGAGCTCAAAGCTTGTTTGATAACTGTTCTGATCTGAAGCATTTCTTCTTCCAGCCGCTGGTGAGCAATTCCTTCTCATTTCTTTGGACCATCTACATAACATACATGGCCAGCTTAAAGAAAGCAGATGTGGAGGTGGTCACGAGCTCGTAGTCATAGCTTATCTGCCAGTCATTCTGCAAGGCAGTCTTCATAGACATTACCTGGAACTTTGATGCTACCGTCAAATACCACGACTAGCTCATTTAAGCTTCCGAAGGCTGAAACAGAAATGAACTGCTTCCTATGCCTTTTCGTCTTAGTAGGGTATGGTGTCCACGCGGCTTCTACTTGCCTATGTTTTTGGCTGAAGCCTTTTTGTCTGGACGATAGAATGATACTAGGCATTTCTTCTATCTTTTCCAAGGTTTCTCATTCTGTGGCTCAGAAGCAAGCAGTTTTCACCAAATTCTCTGTACCCAGTTATGGAGCTGTTAGGTGGATTTGTTCTTTGTTTATGATACGGGGGGACCAGACAAGGTTTATGCTGGAAGATGTTTACATGCAATGAAGCTTTTGTTGACAAATATTTCTGTAAAATCTTTCTTTTATGTCCAAAGAAATGATTACACGTTTCATTAACATTACCTAGAATTTGAGTACCATTTTACGTTGGTTATTTTATATGTTCTCTTCAGATTCTTGTTTATTTTTCTCACAAATGGCTTGTTACTTTGTTCTGGGCTCCTTCCTCCAGTTGCAGCGAATTAATATGTGATATACATATAGCAATGCCTGTGCTTTGGTATGAGCTTTGGAACACTCAAGCCACCCTAGTGAAGTAATCATGCCATCTTCAGGCTTAAACATTGGTAGAGCCAAGGAGACTGCATGAGCTGATCATCATGCCTCTTGCTCTCATTCTGAAACCTTAGGGTTACATTGGATTCAGGGAACCGCCGCCCCGGCTCCGACTCAGCAGAAGTCGACGACGAAACTGTTGCTCCGGAGTCCGAGCTGGATGGCTTCTCTTGCTTCCTCCCACCACCACCACCCCCAGTTGCTAGCGTCAGCTCCAGGTCGAAGTCTTCAACGAAGGGGTTCTTCTTCTCGCCTGAGTTACTGTACCATTGCGCACGATCCATCTCCACCATCGATTTGGTTTGAGTATCCGCGCTTGCCTGAGCTCGGTTCGTCTCAACGACCTGCATCTCCGTCATCAGTTGCTTCTGAATCCGGTATACGCGATGCAGCTCGTGAACCTGCTTCGACGAAGAACAGGCCATTGAAATCATGGAACGCTTTCAGCAACGTAGAAGATGAAAATATATATTTAACCAGGCTTTGTTGGTTAGTTGGTTTACCTGTTGTCTGAATGTCTGTTCCTGCCTCAGAATGGCCATCTTGATGTGTTCTTTCTCCATCCCTTGCCAATCCACACAAAGTATCAGCTCAATGGCCTGAACAGTGTGCCTGCCTCTACCCTGTTTCATCAGAGCATGACACATGAGTACCAATGGTTGCTGTTGCAACAATGTCAATGGATATGAGATACTGCAACTGCAGTGCAAATTTGCAAGCATTGAAGCTTTGTTCAGTGCTGGTTGTGTGTCTGCTTGTTAATTCTCTCTCCTATCTTTTTCAGCCTGTGATGGCGACACTGCCTGGTGTCAAGTTTTAACACCTTTCAAGTTCTTTGGAGAAGTTTCTTGTTCTCAGATAAGAGTATCCAGCTTTGTAATTAAGTCAAGTAGGTGATACGATAAGGCATTTAAGTTGTATTAGTTGAAAGCATAAATGTTATGGTTGTATGTGATGTAACCTAACACATCAATCATTTGTCTCAGTGCGTGTACACTTGAAAGTGCACTGGTTTGCAATAGGAAAAATAATTGGGAGGAGGCTATACTTTTTTAGTGAGATATCTTGATAAGATACCAAAGAAAGTGTCATTTTCCTTCTGAAAAATTGCTCAAAATTTTGGAGAAATAGGCTAATCTTCATCATGCAGGCCGACTTTATACGTTTGTGGGACAATCGAACACACTTGGATTTTGAATACAACATAATAATGTTGTGATATGTTCAGAAACATTTAAGAAACATTTTTAGGTCTGATCTGAAAGATTGGATTTTCATTGTTGCACAGTTTAATTATGGCTCTTCTTGTACTGGAATTTCCATAAATATTTGGGTTCTGCTGTCAGCTACTTTCTCCAAGTAACCAAACTCTACGCTGTCTTTCACTGTAACAGAGCGAGTCAACAGAAACATAAATTCTCCCACACCACCATCAAGCCCAAAATAAACCTACAAATTTTACACCCTTAAACTGTAGTAATGTTTAATTCTTGCAGACAGAATTATATACGGAAGACACAGGAAGGGGGTATATATCATAATTCTGCATGTGTTTTCTTATTCTGTTGTTATTCTGAACAACAATATGCATGCATGTCATTATGCTTCCTAAGAGAAACTACTATAGTTCACTACAGGAGGCAATTCTGAAAAGATCATAGAATTCCGGAAGAAACAAGAGGAAGAACTGCTATCATTTCTTTGCAAACTGAAACATGCCATTACACTTTTCAGAGCCCAAGGAACAGCTCCTTGCACATGAAATTACGAAAGCATGAAGAACAATCAAAGAGCGAGATTTGCAAACTTTCCAAAATGTTATCATGCTTCATGAAAGTCGAAGTGCAGTTCTTTGAAGACAAAAATCATGAGAGACGAGTGCTCACCTCTGCTAAGGATTCCTATTGCTAAATTCCTCTGAAGAAGGAAGGCGCTCTCCTCTTCCTCTCACAAGAAGATCTCCTGCTAGCTGCTACTAAGGCAAGGCCAAAAGTGTTGGTTCTGCCCAGGAGCAACAGCTTGGCATGTATCAAATCTGGTGAGGCAAGGGGGAGGGAGGGGATTTAAGATTCTCTCCTGTCATTAGTTTTACTATCATGGTGGGGCCTTGTGGGCATGCCAAACAAATCCAAGTCACTTTGGCCTATGGAGCTCATGTATGATAAAGGTGCCAAAGATGCTCCTATGTAGTGCCAAGAAAAGGATAGGACCAAGATAAGAAGCCCCAGCTATTATACTCATTTGCAACACAAAAATCTTATGCACCCCCTCCGATGCTACATCGCGCAAGATTTTTGCAATCATATAGCTCAAATCGATGTGTTTATAGTGCAAGTGCGAATGGATCTGTTCATGATATGATACGCATGGTTTGTTTATCTGTAGTTTATTCAGTTGTTTGTGCTCTCCATGGGGTGGTGTAGCTTTGTTGGTTTTGAATGTTTTTGCGGATCACTGCATCGGAAGGATCATTGAACAGACAACTAGGCATGCCATGTTTAGATCTCATACTCACATATGCATTGGATTAAGATTATCATCACCAGTTGTCACAAGTAGTTTATATACTTACATTACTGTCATTCAAAGTCAGAACGTCTACCTTAGCATCACCATGAAAAAAAAGTATAACAAAGGCGCCCCTACCGATTGCGACAATGGAAGGAATGTAAGCACAAAAAAAACTTATTTTTTTTACGAGGTTAACTATTTTCTTAACTTATTATTTTTTTACCAGGTTAACTATTTTGTTACTGTGAACAGCAGAGTGAAGATTTCATTTCATTTGAATCCATAAAAAATAGATCCAGCAGTGAATTCTGGTCAGATTCAGAATTGAAGTTGGATCTTGGGTTGGCTTATATGCAGCTCAAGATTGGGCAATGTGATTGGATAGCGAGTTACGTGTAGTAGTTGGTAACAATAGCATGAGCTGGTCCCCCATGTACACTCCCTTTGTTCCTCAGATTTGTGAGGTCTGCAATGCAAGCAAACTATTCATTCTCATTGGGGATCTATATTCATCCCAAGGATTTGGACAGGTCAGGGTATGAAAATCCAACTCTGCATGATTAGTTCCAGACCATGGTGTCAGCCCTAACATTGTCCATCTCATTGCCATCAGATGCATGTCTCTGTCACCTCTCCCAACGGATTAGCTGGATTTTGTAGATGCTTGTAGACTTGTGCTCTATGTAAGCAGAGGTACGATTTCGTTCGGTCTTGGTTGTTCATGATAGCCACAAAACTTTGCTTGTATTCATTGGATTACCTGTCTTTTTTATCTTCCTACTCATTTTGGCTTGAACTTCTGGTTACTGCCTTATTTTTCACTATTCATAAAATTCATTTTTTCTGGCTTTTTTTGGTTTTTTGAGCTTTTTTGCCGGTTCTTTTTTTTTCTGTATTCGTTTACATTGTCTGTGATGGACTAGCCTATTTTTTCTATTTTTAATTTATTTAAATTTAATTATACCAAATAAGCCACCTTCTACTACAGTACAATTTCAATTTACTATAGTGCGATTTCAGCCATAAACCATCATTTTTCAGCCAAAATGAGTGGCACCTAAGTTGTTACGTGATCCATTATCCAAGTAGTTAGTTTGTTGGAATAAGAGAGTTGCATCATCACCTAATTTCTGTTGAAATTACAAAAAATTTGACAAAACTGTCTAAATTCTAGCTAGTATCTAGACAACAAGTCCTCATTTCAAGAACCGCGTGAAATGGGGATAGACTGAATTTATGTGAAGTGTTTAAATTTAATTGGATTTTCTTTATAATTTCTTGTACTTGGAGTATCAGATCGACTGCGAGCGAACAAAATTTGTCTTAAGTACCCAATCGTAGGACAGGTGCATGTGAATTCTAACTGTGCATTGGACCAGCCTATCGGCCAGTGTTGAATGAAATTTGACGATAAAAATATTTTGAAGGATTTGGATATCTGAATAAAATTCAGTACTCCAGAAGACTATAGCCCTCTTTCTTTGAAAGGAAAAAATTGATTGAAAATATTTGACAACTGAGCACAAAGATATCATGCTGTCACTAACTATTTTTGAGATAAGTGATATTCAGCTAGCTAGCCATATAAAATGAACTAATTTCTCTAGAAAAGTTTTGACATGCTTGGATGGGTCTAAGTTATTAAAGAAAAACATCACAGGAAACGGAATTGCAGAAAGCCCTAAAAAAGGCAGACCGACACGCATGATGATGTTTACTTGGATTAGACGTCTAAAAAAAAGACATAATTTGCCAAGTAAAATCTTTCGTTTAGTCATCCCATAATTACGAAAATCTATATTTCCAACACATCCAATCATGTTAAAAGTGTAGTTTTCTAATAATTTTTGACAACATATGTGTAGTTCTTTGAAAACTTATCTTAAAGACGTAGTTTTGCGATAGTTTGCACACAATATATGTAGTTTTATAAAATTTACTTTTGTTTTCTTCAAAGACTTACAAATTTGAAGGGTGGCCGTGCATGGCCCATGTCGGCCTTCACTAAGCTCCGTTCTATCCTCACCCACGAAAGGGTAGAAACACCGTATCATCATTACCATTATAAAAGAATGAGTTAGTGGTTTTACGTCCATTCTCCTCCAACCGCTCTATTATATTAACTTCTTACCATTCTCTACTTTCTAATCGATCAGAGCAACTGTTTTCTATAGCACGATTATCTATACATTTAATAAGTTCTATTGTAATGCACGGTACGTAACTAGTTTCAGAAAATGAATACTTAAAACTGATGTTGTGAATCATGCAATAGCTGAGTGGTTAAGGATGATTAATGTCATTCTTATGCAGTGGATGACAAGTAAGATCCAGAGTATACTGGCTAGAAACTAACGTATATGCATGAGTAGTTTTAATTTATAGCTCTATTTTTTTCCCTACTCTTGATTCAACGTTTATCTGATTGCTCCCATTGACTTCTAGACTACCTTTCAGCTGTGCTCTCATTAACTTGTATATTAATTACCTTTAGCTGTACACAGGACAGTTCACCACAATACGTCATACAAGGTACGTTCTTATCCAGAAAGGTACCAAATTTATTACTAACAGAGATGCTGCATATCTCGTGTACTATACATTTATACAGTGTACACCAGTACCATGCATGACTACATGTTATAGTGATACGTACACAACACGATGTACTATTGTTGTAATGTCGTATTTATTTATTAGGTTAATTTATGCTTAGGTGATTTTTCGACATGTAAATACAACAGTAATGCTATGCACACAAAACAATTCATTATGGACCGTGTGGATCATTGACAAGCACGCCTCAGGACCCACGTCAATGTCAATAGGACCAGCATCTCAGTGTCTATGCACAGGTTGCACAAATTATATCTTTTTAAAATGTAGGCAATATTTTAATTTTAATTTTTAAGTTTTATTAGGAGACAAATACAATAAATTAATTATGCAAAACTCACAACTAACAGCAGGCTACTCATCATACTTAAGAATATACACAAGGAAAGTATAGTACCACAGTCAAACGAACTTACGAACGACTTACTATTAAGCTTGATAAAGAACAGGAAGCAGTGCAGGCTTGATGCAGTGCATAGCGTAGACGATATAGTGTAGGAGCGGTCACGCAAATACACTGCTAGAAACCTTATTGCCGCCCCGTGCAGGTACTCTCTGTGGGAATGGTTCGGAGATAACCGCTCTCTCCTTCCAGGTGCACGCCGGGAAGAAACGTCAGCGAAGTTCAGACGGTACAGCACAACAACACAAATTCGCAGAGAAGAAAGTATAGAAAGAATGGAGGTGGAATACTCTGTACTTTTCTTGGACGTCTTCAGGTCTTTTTAAGGGCGCTGCAGTTATTCAATAGTAACTGTTGCGATTAAAACAGAATTAGTCACTGGTAACTGTCTCATCAAAACACAGATTAAACAGTGTTAACTCACTAGTAACTGCCTCATTAAATCACATTTATGATATTTATGCAGTCTCATGACCAGTTAAAAGGGGAGATATGATACATGGTTTAGCAAAAATAAGGTAGACTTGGTCTGTCAAGTGGCGCGCCATGTCACTACCCAGTCGCGCGCGTGTGATTAGCCAAAACCCTCCTGATGCCATCCCCATCCATATTCAAGGAGTGGAAAAGGCTCCATCTTATAAATCTATCTACTTTATTTTACCTAAACAATATAGTACTAAACCATACATACTTTAAAATTAAAGAAAATAGATCTCATATCGGCCTATTGCTAACACTTTTTTCTTCTCATAATTAAGCACAGTCATTCTAGCATACAATCATCAGAGGATGCTGCTGCCTTGTGTACTATGCACATTGAAATTATGCACTCAATATAAGAGAGCCAGCCGGTCTATGATTGTGTCATGTCATCACATCAGCAAATAAGATGCCATGTCAGAGTCTCCCTCCCTGTGCTTGGCAAAAGAAAACAAAATCTCTAGATCTACCTACCTCCTGGCCAATAATCTCTTACTTGCAAACAGTGGAGATTGCACATGGGTCCTATCAGCATAAACCCTATCAGCATTATTGTTCCATGGTCATAATTTATACGATAATCATTGGTTCATACCAATACACAAGTTTACACCACTTGTGGTATACGATTGTGGTAGTACGGTGCAGATCGATCAACCCCCTAAAGTATTAAATTGCTTTGGATATTGCATAGTTTTCTTTTTGGAGGCTCATGAAAGTACTCTTCGTAATCATTTTCAGGTACACCACTTCAAATAATTAATCTAGGTACTAGTTGTAGAGGTTTTTAAAAGGTACTAGTTTAGTTCAATAAATTAATCTTGCTAGTTTAGTCCAATAAATTAATCTTGCTCGAAAACCTCTATGTCCACTGATTTCAAGGACAATATTATATTTGCTCAATATTATCAAGAACTTCCCCCAAAGTTCAATTTCAGAATTATTGCTTCCACCTTATTGTTTTCACATGAGTAAGCCCTTTAGCCAATTAAGCAAAACAAATCCCCAACGAGGATTTCTCTAATGAAACCAGCTTAAACCCAGCATGATTGCCCACTGGTGGCTAGTTCAACTAGTATAGCACTCGTGTATTGTGGCTAATGGCCACTGTTTGAGTCTCACTAACTACACGATAGTTAATAGTTATTGGTATATTTTCCACGATTTGATCACGTGACCTCTTGATTGTTAAATTATTAGACTGTTAGTCTGCAACAAATCTAGAGGATAGTCGATTAATGCATCCTTTCTGACTTCAGCTTATAATATCTGTGATAGTGTGATACCCACCTCACCGTCTCGAGCTTATTTAGGTGGTACACTGAAATTACACTATAGATGATGGTGACTTATTTAGTATAATTAAATTTAAAAAATTTTAAAATGAAAAAAGGGGTTAGCCTAGTATGTATAATGCAAACGAATACGAGAAAAAAGAACCAGGAAAAAAGCTCAAAAAATCCGAAAAATCAGAAAAAAGACGAAATTTAAGAATAGTGAAAAATAAGTCAGAAGCCAGAAACCCAAGCCCAAACGAGCGTGGCCTTAGGGGCTTCTAGAGAGGGTTCGATTAGGATGCTAAATAAGCCCAAAACACATCCCCTCCTAACTTTATGTTCTTCTTAAGCTAAAGCTAAGCTAAACAAATACACGCTTAGGTCAATCTAGAGCGGCCGAGTTATAACTCCTGCAAACAGATAGCTAGGATATTGCCAAGAAGTTGATAGAGCTGCTCATATTGACTAGTAGCAGATGGTTAATTAATGTTCCTCTAAAAAAAATGAGAATGCTTCCAAGCGAAACACGTATGGAGGCCACTCGATATATGATACATATAAAGGAAGAATCTTTTCTTTTGAAGCCTCTCCTTCCTTGAGAGATGAGAGTGAGGCCCCCCAGACAGTGGAGCACGCCTTGCCGGGTTGAGGAGGCGCATCGCCTCGTCCATGGTGGGGCGACGACGCTAGCTGCAATGGATTGGGGCTTGCATTTGCACGCATCATCATGGCTCACTCCAATGTGTATAGTACCTGCTAATCCAGAGGATGAGGGTGAGAGGAAGGAAAACAAATTCAAGAACTCTTTTGAGTTCTATGCAAATTCACTGGCATGTTTGAAGGCTCCGTTTGTTACGTAGGGATGTACGGAATTTTTAAAGGAATTGTTCAGAATTTTTGAGGAATTGTTCAGCTTCCTATGAAGTTTAATTTCCTTGAAAAACCATATGTTTGGAACTTGGGAATTCTGTAGACACGCTCTTTTAAATTCTCCGAGACGCTTATCTTAAATTCAATGGCGTAGAGAATTCGAAGAAAAAAAATAGCCATGCTTCCACTGAGTTGCAAACTTTGAAGGCGCCTAGGAGGCTATTAGAGTAGTTCTTCTATGCTCTCCTAAGAACAGTACTGACACACTGACTCAATCTCTAAGCCTAGAGTGCTATTACTACTTATCAGCTCTGAAAATTTAAACCATCTAACAAACCTTTGGACAAATATCTTCTTGACCTAATCCTCTATAAAGAACTAATTCATAAAAAACAAGATTTAATCATCTCTACTCCTTAAAAGGAGGAGTTTAAGGTGATGGTGAATTCTACACATATAGGCCCCACATGTGGCTCGTCCCACCCAAAACCCGTTCGCTATCGCTGCCCCGGCCCCCATCCCCATTCCCGCAAGGCTGCCTCCCCGCACACCTCGTTTCTTCCGCCCTGGTCCTCCTCCCCTCCTCCGCTGCCGCGCCGACCTCGCCTCCTCCTCCTCCTCCGCCACGCGCCGCCGCGCCTCCGCCTCCCTCCGCCCACCGCGCCGCCCCTCGCCTCCTCCGCTCCTCCTCGCCGCGCGCCGCGCCTCCTCCCTTCCTCCGCCCTCACCACGCCCCCGCGCCGCCGCCGCCTCCGCGCCCCACCTCTCGCCAGCCCGCGCCCCGCCTCACCCCCACCCCGCCCGCCGCATCCTCCTCGAACCGCCTCCCCCTCCCGACGACCGAAGCGACGACGAGCGGATCTGTTGTTCGACGCCTCCCTCTCGCCGGCGGCAATGGCGACTCCCAACTCGGCGGCATCCCCATCAAGGTTAGCGATACTTGAGTTTTATTGCATCCTCCTCCCGAACCGCCTCCCCCGCCGCCTCCTCCTCCTCCTCCTCCGCCTCACCACGCCCCCACGCCGCCGCCGCTCCTCCGCGCCCCCCTCTCGCCACCCGCACTCCCGCCTCACCCCCGCCCGTGCCGCGCATCCTCCTCCCGAACAAAGATATGATTTTGATTGGGTAGAACATGCTGATTTATGGGTCAATTTGTGAGTTTGATGTAGATTATGGGTCAATTTGTGAGTTTGATGTAGAATATGCTGATTATAGAATGATAATATGATTTTGATTGGGTGAGTTTGATGTAGAACATGCTGATTATAGAATGATAATATGATTTTGATTGGGTGAGTTTGATTCGGTTAGTAGCTGGCACATCACCTCCTTGCAGTGGATTAATGATATGACGCGCGACTGGATATTTGAATTGGTGTGCTGGTACTTCAAATTTTGCTGATTTTATTGGGGATGTTGCTATTAACAGAATGGAGTAACAGAATGCTAGCTGAGGTAGAACGGAGTAACAGAATGTTAGATTCAAGTAATTTGTTCAAAATGCGATATTTTCTTGTGGGTCAGAGCTGGATAACTGATAACATCGGAGGCTCCACTAATACCTTTTCTGTTCTTATACAATCTGCTAAACACTTAAGTTTACTAAAAAAAATTTCTCCATGTGTTAAGTTTACTAAAAAAATTTCTCTATGTGTTGTGTTCTTAGGCTCACCCAGAAGAAGAAGAAGGACACGACATGGCGCATCTTCTCATCAAGGAACTACAATCAATGATTTAACAATTTCAATTATGATAACAAGCTTGGTGAGGGTGGGTTCGGCAGTGTGTACTGGGGCCAGCTCTGGGATGGATCACAGGTGCAGTGTTCCTTTTGAAAAAGAAAATGAAATGTAAGAATCTTGCGTTTTTGGTATTGTCGGTACTTGGTAGGAACAGGACAATGTAATGGAGGGACCTGCTGATGTTGATGATTGTAGTTTAGCTTATTTAGTTTCACCTTCTATTGTTGTTGACCAGATGCTCACATGTCTAACTGTACTAGCTAAACGGATAGTTCTCTGACATAGTTGAGGTTTACAAATTTCCTGGGTTGATATTATTTAGATCCAGAAGTGTTCTAAGGCTGTATTTTTCTCAATATACATACCCTTAATCCGATTCATCGATGACGAAAGTCATTGTCATTTGTCAATTTCGACTTTCATCTGTTTTGTAGCTTATGATTATATCGGTTTAATCAAAGTCTAGCTTATTTTTAGGTTAAACAAAATTCTCTGTATGGACCTCTGTGTTACTCTTGCCCAAGCCTTTGGATATTGAGAAGAAAATAAAGCATACTATAGAAGTAATATCTCTACAATGTAACATAGTTTCATCCACGAGCGAATCCACATGTTGTTCCTCTCACAAATTCACTTATTTGTTATGCTATTTTGGAACTGAAATATCTCTCCATTCGCAACATTTTTTTTCAAAAAAAGTAGCTAGCCAGACACCAAAACAACTTAAAAAACGAGATAACTCTATTCCACCACAATAAGCTATGAAATCAAATAAATATGTATCTATAACAAGTGAGCCTTTGTGTTCAGCTGCGAGTTTTCCTTTGGTTGCCTTTTGAACACCTTCGGTCCTCAAAGACCATCTTCTCTCCACTTCAGCGCTCGGTTGCATTGCTCGTTGACAATTGACGAGGTACATTGATCCATCGCCGCAATTGTGTATCTTGGCAAAGCACCTCCAGCTCTTTAACGTCGATGCTATTCTCATCAAAATAACCTGCACACCAAACCATTTCTATTCTGAAAATAAGCTTCATTTCTTTCTTTCCAAATGCACTAAATAGTTGCAGAAGTAAGCATATTCAAGATAACATAGTTCTTATAGCAGATCCACCATCTGGCCAGACTCAAAGTTGTAAAGTTGTACATGTCATTTATTGTACCACTTATTACTTATTTCGTGTAACGATGATAATGGAATTTGTGCTATGTAATTATCTTGAATGTTGTAATGTTGTATATGCCAGTATAATTTATTTTCTTTGGGGATGAAATTATGTTTTGAACAACCATGTCCTTGCGACGAGGCTAAATTTGCCATTTGTATCATATTTTTTTTTGTCTTACACCTTTCACTTTAGGGAAAGGTGTTTTAGCAAGATGTCACAGCCATCAAGCCAAGATCTTAAAGGGAAAAAAGGTTCCTATATTGTAATTCTTGAAGTGCAAGTTTTCAAAATAAAACATGAGCTTGCATTAATATTTTAAATGAATATTTGAACAGTCTTTGGATGAAAACTTGGCAAAGGGAATGAGATCTTACCCCATTGTTATACCACGAACTCCAACAGACTCGTAATACACGAACCATCTGATGGTGTAAGCCCAAATTATGCTTCCTTAGATAAGGAAGTTTTGAACGAAGCATCTATGACTTTTCTTGCTCATAGTACTCTCACTTCAACTAACTTGCATGAAGAAGGAGAGAGCTCAAAGGGTACCACCTTTAGCTACACATTATATATATGGGAAAACATGTTTTTAATATGCATCAATAAAATTTACTTTGGTTATATCTTAGACTAAAGCGCTCGTGAGCAAGGGAAAGCAAGCATTGGTGAACAAAATATCCAACATGAAATAGCTGCATATAAACAAATCCAAGCGCGACGTGATCGACAAAACAGGTGGTATGCAAAACTTACACCTGAACAAAGGCAAGCAAAGCAAGATCGTGAAAAGGCACGTCGACACAGTTTAACAATTGAGGAGAGACAAGAGATTAATGCTCATAGAAGAGTACGTAGACAAAATTTACCACCTGAGGAGAGGAACACTAATCAAAGAGCTCGTAGGCAGAGTTTGACACAAGAGGAGAGAAAAGAGAAGAATGCACGCCGTAGAGCACTTAAGAAATGTTTACCACCAGAGGAGAGGCAAGCACTCCTAGATAAAATGAATGCAAACTATGCAGCTAGGCAAGATACACCATGTCTTGAATCTCTAGCAATGCAATGCCCAGATGGTGGCACCTCATCCATGGAATGCCCGGAGGGTGGCACCTCATCCATGGAAAATTCATCACTATGGCGCCAAACCCACAATATTTCAAATATGGATGATGGTAACCTTCTTTGCTTGATTTTAGCACTCATTTACAAAGAAAAATGCCATTCTGCTCATGTATTCACATCTAAAAGTGATTGTAGATCTAGATACAATTCTTGAAGAGGACATGGACGAGGAGTACTACATGTTCGCCGGTGGAGGTATTATTTTTATTTTTGTTAATCATTGTTTAATCATGGATAGCCCGAGCTGGATGCTTATACTCTAACCCATTCAGACTTGGATGTGGGAGAAGACATAGATTCGAACGATGTAGAAGACGCATCTGTCCAACATGATCCCTATGAACATGTTTACAGTAACATACCAAATAGCACACATGTGCTAAAGACCGTGGTAGACTGCAGCCATTGCGGTGCAAAGAAATTTCAATATGAGTTGAAGGGGTTTTGTTGCCGAAATGGGAAAATAAAATTGGCTACGCCTGAACCTCCACCTGAACTTAGAAGGCTTTGGTCGAGTGCAGATCCTGATGCAAGGCATTTTCGAGATAACATTAGATTTTTCAATGGCCACTTCTCCTTCACTACCTTAGGCGTTAGTCTTGATGAGAACTACACCAACATGAGATCAGGGGTTTACACTTTCAGGGCACATGGCCAGATTTACCATAATGTACATTCATTTGGCCAAAGCGACTGGTCCAAATCATTTGGAGCTCTATTTCTATGACGATGATCCCAACCTCAATCATCGATTCACACTCACCTAACCTTGACCAAGCAATCATGAGGAGTTTAGTCAATATCCTTCGAGGAAATCCCTACTCGAGACATTCCGCAGCCTTGGCAAGGTTGAAAATCTTGAGGAATATCGTGTCTCACTAAACATCGATATAAGGATGGACCAACGGGTATATAATAGACCAATAACATCTGAGGTGGCATTGTGTGGGTCGAGGTAATGAGCTACGAGGGAATTTGACCGTAGCATTATCCTATATGGGAACAACAATGAAAAATATAACATAAAACCGCATTATGGATGCTACGACCTCTATCATATCCACTCTTCTTCCCAAGAGGAGCTTGGTTGGCATCCACAGATCCCGAAGGATGGTGTGCCCATTGAAGATATAATTCGAGAACATGGTGATGATTATGGTTTTGAGGATCCAAAGTTAGTTTTCTATTAACTTTCCATGACACATCCTTTTGTTGTGCTTATTCGCGCCTAATATTATGTGGCTCAATCTTGTGTTTAGATTTGAATAGTCGGTTGTGCGTCTCCGCCAGAGACTACTCATCGTTATAAATTTCAAATGCGTCATGGGATTTTCAATGCCATATCAGACGGCAAACGCCTATTCCAACAATATGCGGTTGACATGTACATCAAGGTTGAGAGTACCCGGTTGGACTACATTAGGCATCACCAAAAGGAGTTATGTGCCGACTGTACAAAGGCGTGGTTGATAGCATACCAGCTGAGAGAGTCGAGCCGATGCGGTGGGAAAGCGCATTGTTCTTCCAAAGATCATTCATTGGGGCCCGAGAGATATGAAAAGAAGATTCAGGGATGCTATGGCCTTAGTGCAGAAGTACCGGAAGCCAAACATCTTCCTAACAATGACATGTAATCCTAATTGGGATGAGCTAATACGTGAGCTAGAACCAGGTCAATGCCCACAGGACCGCCCAGATCTCATTGTGCGTATATTCAGAGCCAAACTAGAGCACCTCAAGGAACAGTTGTTCAAGAAGCACATCCTTGGTAAGGTGGCTGCTTATGTGTACGTCGTTGAGTTCCAAAAGAGGGGTCTTCCACACGTGCACTTCCTTCTAATCATGGAGGGACGGTACAATCTCACTTGTCCAAAACAATATGATTGTGTCATATCTGCTGAGCTACCAGACAAAAACAAATACCCAGAGCTATATGAGATGGTTGTCAAACACATGATGCATGGTCCTTGTGGGGTCCTAAATCCCAAGAATGTGTGCATGCAAGATGGCACATGCAAGTGCCATTACCCGCGCCCTTTCAATACTACTACTTTACAGGGAAAGGACTCATACCCTGTTTATAGAAGAAGAGATGATGGCCGTCGGGCAAAGGTTCGTGGACAAATGCTAGACAATAGATGGGTTGTGCCATACAATCCTTACCTCCTAAAGACGTTCAATTGCCACATCAATGTGGAGGTCTGCTCGAGCATAAAAGCCGTGAAGTATCTTTTCAAGTACATCTACAAGGGGCATGATCGAGCATCAGTTTCTCTTGATGAGCTCGATAGCAATGGTAATATTGATGAGATCAAGTAGTTCAGGGATGCAAGGTGGGTTACCCGACCTGAAGCATTATGGAGGATCTATAGCTTTGAACTTAGCAAGGTCTCCCCACCTGTGATGCAGCTACAACTACACCTCCCAAACATGCACATGGTCTCATTCCGTGCTGGACAAGATCTCCACGATGTTGTCGAACGACATGGCTCTGAAAGGTCCATGTTGACTGAGTATTTTGAGATGAATAAAGTTAATGAAGGAGCTCGTGGCATCTTGTATAAGGATTTCCCATCAGCATTTGTTTGGCAGGCAGGGCCAAAACGGTGGAAGGAAAGGGAAGAAAGAACACAAAGTTGGCGTAATTGTGTCAGCACATCCAGCAGAAGGGGAGCGATACTATCTCAGGGTTCTCCTTAACCATGTAACGGGTGCCACGTCATTTGAAGACCTCCGAACGGTAGATGGGGTGGTATATCCATTCTTTCGTGAAGTTGCTGAAAAGAGAGGGCTTGTTGAGGCAGATAACACCCTTGACGAGTGCCTTAGTGAGGCCGAGTTGTTCCGAGATGCCATCTGCTCTTCGGAGACTATTTGCAACAATTTTAGTGTTTTGTGAGCCTAATAACATGCGTGGCCTTTGGGAGAAACACTTTAAAGGAATGGCGGAAGATTACCATCATGTGCACTCATGCTCACGCATGGTTGAGCAAATGGTGTTGTTGGATATCAAGAATATGCTCCAATCGATGGGGAAGGACATAACAACATTTCCTCTACCCGAGATTGACGATTCGCTCAACACCAATGAGAATAGGAGATCATGGAGGAGTCAATAATCCAAAGGACCATGAGCATTTGTCTCTTCCATCATTCTTGAACATCGAGCGAGGGGCGCGCACGACGAGATATTAGCCGCAGTGGACAATTGTGATGGTGGTGTCTTCTTCGTAGATGGTCCAGTGGCACAGGAAGACATTCTTATATAAAGCACTCCTTGCAAAGGTTCAAGTGAGGAAAGATTGCCGTGGCAACCGCAACATCGTGTGTTGCTGCATCCATAATGCCCGGAGGCGGACCGCACACTCAAGGTTTAAGATCCCACCGAACATTGAAGATGGGGCTGTTTGTAGCTTCACAAAGCGAGTGGGACTGCCCACTCCTTCAATGCGTCACTAATAATTTGGGATGAAGCCTCGATGACAAAATGACAAGTCGTTGAGGCGCTAGACAAGTAGCATGCGAGACATCATGGGCCAAGGGATGTGCCATTTGGGGTAAGACGGTGGTCTTTGGTGGGGACTTTAGACAAGTGCTACCGGTTGTTCGGAAGGATCAAGGCCTCAAATTACGATGCGACACTGTAAATCCTATCTTTGGGGTGCATGCGGCTTAGTCTTGTCCGTAACATGAGGGCCCAAAGCGATCCATGGTTCGCGAATACCTACTCCGCATTGGGAACGGCACCGAGGAGGTTGACGAGCATAGCTATGTACGTCTTCCTGATGATATATGTGTTCCATGTACCGACAACGACAACGACCTTGACACACTCATACAAAGTGTGTTCCCGACCTTGGATGAGAATCTTTCAGATCCAAACTACATCACGTCTCGGGCCATTTTATCGACACGAAATGAGTACGTTGATGATATTAATATGAAGATGATTGACTTGTTTCATGGGGAGGAGATGGTATACCATAGCTTCGATTGTGCGGAGGATGACCCACACAACTACTACCCTCCTGAATTTTTAAACTCATTGACACCTAATGGGCTATCGCCGCATGTACTGAGGCTCAAGATAAACTGTCCTGTCATACTACTACGGAACATTGACCCCGCCAATGGATTATGCAACGGGACAAGGTTGGTTGTCCGAGGGTTCCAAAGGAATGCTATAGATGCTGAGATTGTGCTAGGACAAGATGTCGGAAAAGGGTATTTCTCCTGATACCTTTGTGCCCATCCGATGATGAGATGTTTGCCTTTAGATTCAAGAGGAAGCAGTTCCCGATTAGGCTGAGCTTTGCTATGACAATTAATAAGGCACAGGGGCAGACCATCCCAAATGTTGGTGTCTACCTCCCTGATCCGGTATTCTCTCACGGCCAGCTGTATGTCGCTTTATCAAGGGCCACTTCTAGGAGGAACATAAAAATTCTTGTCGTTGCAAAGAAAGATAAGGCCACACAGAACCAAGTGATGAATACCAGTGGAATCTTCACAAAAACATTGTTTATAAAGAAGTACTCACTTCATAGGCAGTGTATTGTATTAAATGTTGTCGAGTGCAGATCCTGATGCAAGTCATTTTCGAGATAACATTAGATTTATTGACTTGTGCCAATAAATTAGTTTCGGCACAAAAGCATCTACAACTCAGGTGCCAAGAAGAATAAAAGTTACATGATAAGGGCTACATGTGTAACCAAGTTTTATTCAGAAATTGTATACTCGGGAACGCTAGCAGCATCTCATGACAAAAATGGAGCAACGGTAAAATGAAACAGGAAAAGCAACAACTGATCACATCCCGACTATTTGATTTATCCCTAAAGCAAGATGATAATAAAAAAGTAGATAAACGGATGTTTGTATTAGTTTTTGATATGTATAAGTAAAAGATAAAAGTAAATGCTAATATGAAGATAACCTCAAACGCACTTGAGGGCTTGGGATGCACCTCAAAAGCACCCAAAGGCACGCCCAAAACACCACTGCGGGTTGAGGAGAGCATTTCCTTGCGTGTCAGCCACGTCTCCGTGGCGGAAGGAGGCGACGCGGGGGCGGCGCCGGTTGGGGGCGGAGGAAGGAGGCGGCGCGACCTCCATCTCACCGGTTGGGGGCGGAGGTAGGAGGAGACGCGGCTGCGGCGGCAGCTGGCTCGGAGATGAAACATGGTACTTCGGATTCCTTTATCATGGTACTTCGGATTTCAATGAAATTTAAATCACCCTTGCTTAGTTTTGAGATTTGTGATTTATTTTTATTATTAATAAAAAAAACATGGCTTATGATGTTGGGTTGGTATCCTATGCAAAGCGGGTTTTAGGTTTGTTTTAGTTAATTTCGTAGCGGGGGTGGTGGGATCCACAGTAGGTTGGATGGGTTTTTAGCCAGAAAGATGGGCATCAATTCTGTGTTTGGATCTTATCTGGACCCGTTGGCTGACAAGGTTCAAATTGATACTTATTAACTTTATGTGTCTTCATTAAATGATATCCGTGCTGCTAAACTGATCTGTAATGCTTATGGTGTTGATTTGCTGTGTCGCTGTAGCAATGGTTGAAAAGAATCTCTTACATCGTGAGTAGATCAACATGTACTTATGTCATTTTTTTATATCTTTACAGTGTAGAGGTATTGCTATGCAGCTTGCTTGCATCTCCGTCTATTAATACCACTCTAAACTAGAAATATTGAATTATACTCAAAAAAGTTGATTATATCACCATTCACCAGCTTTGTCTAAGTAAAAACACAATGGTAGTGATTGGTGATAGCTCATTTATGTTTATTCTGCTATATTTGCCCTTAACTGAATTATTTGACCAATTAATCAATTAAGTTGTATTTTGATTCTTTTGCTTGAAGTCGCCTTGTTGGCTCTGGTGGTTTTAAGAGACTTGCTCTGGTGGGTGGTGTTTGTCTACAAACGAGCTTCCACTGGGATGGAAGGTACCATTTACAAAAACTTAAGGTATATTTGGGAAGGTTTTAAAGAAATTCACCGTCCTTTATTATCCTTGCGCTAGTGGAACAATTGGTCGATTCGTTAACTTAGATGCAATTAACCGTGAGAAAGTTGAACCTCTTTTATCAGCAAGGTATGGCCTCGTGTTCTCACAAAGATTTGATCCTGTAGACTTGTGACATATGTCGAGCATGATAATAATTTTTAGTGCAGGTGAACACGGTATTCCAATTGATGTTGGTTGCGGTGCGCTCCTTCAAATTAATTTGCACAGAGGAGACTCGAATTACATTACTTACTTGAGGTGATTCTTTTTCAAATTTTTGTTTGTGTTAGTATCTCGTATTTTGGTAGAATGGTGTCCTTTATTTGTTTATGGAATTATACTTCTGTATTAAACCAATCAAACTATTGATTTATCCGCATAACTCGAAGCATTCTCGCCACGAACATTTCTCAAGTAAACTGATAGTTTTACAAGAAATATCTGAAGTAAGAACAATTGAATACCAATAGGTGATGGTTGTTACAAGGATGTGGCTAGAGAAAATCTGATGAGCATTTTGCTAACAAAATGATGTTTGTTCCTTTATCTTGCAGTGTTTCATGCTAAATAATTTTTTTAACTGCAGTTGGCTCGTAGCTTCTACAACAATGGCATCCACAGTAGGTTATGGTGTCAAATACTATCAGGTTAGGCCAAGGACATGATGGCTTGCTGCATGCATTTTTTTCATGGCTGATTGTGCTGCTGCTGCTGATAACATCATATCACTCAAAGCCCGACCTCCCAATAGGGAGCCGATTCTTGCATACGTAGCATCACACAAAATCCCAATATGTCTAGAAAATAGACTACTCATTGCACTAGAGTCACAATGCCACTCCACTACTCTTCAACCTACAGGACAAAATAATAGAAAGGCTATATACCTAAAGGCAGAGTCATGTCTCTTCACATACCACTATTCTCTCCTTCCCCAGGAAATTTCCCCATCACGTGCTCTGTCTCCAGCTGTCTTCTCAAGATCATTTTTACAGTAGATCATGCAGCTCTCTCTCTCTCCCTGTTTGTAGCATCGATTTTTACAGTAGATCTGCTAAATCATGCTGCTCCATTTCCCGTAGATGCATATCTCAGGAGAAGATTAGAGCAGGAAGAGGAGCAGGAGCTGGATACGCTGGATTTATGGCGCCAATATGGGAGAAGAGGTGCAGGGGTTAAAATTTTGGCGCCCAATATATTTGTGATTGCAGCTATAAATAAACATTGTGTGCCTTGCTCCATTGTTGTTATCAGACCAGTGTACTCTATACCTCATAACATCAGACCAGGTACGAGTCAATTGCTCCATTTGTAATTGTTGTTATCAGACCAACGAGACTATTTCCCACACTCTCCATTTCTCTTGTACTAAAGTTAGTTTCCTGAGGTGCTTGATTGTGTCCTTTAGCAGCACAATTAATTGATAAAATGATTTGCCATGGGAGAAACAAATTTATTTGTACTTGTTCATGAGATTATTATTATTATGCCTGTCCAATTTAGATTTTATACTATCCTGTACTAGCAGAATTTATATTTGAAATGCCAAGCATAGTTGCTTGTATGCTGATTTTTATTTTTTCGGGGGATTTAGGATGAGGCCCTTGAAGCGTCTTAGAGTTGAAGCTCCACGTGTTCCAACCTTTGGTGATTTTCATCCTTCAACAAAATGGAGCATAGGTGTTCGAGTTTATCACAAGTATCATGTTGAGACATTCGCTCCTGGTAGGAAGAGGCTGACCTTGGTTTTGTTGGATGAGCAGGTAATGTTCACACATGTATTTTTAGCTACTAGAATGTTAACTATGGTTGGTAAATTCATATGCTAATAAGCTACACGAACACAGTACATGTATAACACTACTATTATTAGTACTTAAGAAAGACGAACACAGCAGAATAGCGAAGTGAAGCAAAACAAGAAGCACAACTATCATCATAGAAACAATTTTTCCTTAAGGAAAACAGGTAACACTAAAGTGCTAAAGCCTTGAGCCCTTGATAACACTACTCGAAGTAACATCATGCATAATACTGTCAACATGAGTTTTTTTCTCTCTAAGGCATCATGCATTTGCTTAACCCTTATACAACTTTTTGCATTTGCTTAACCCTTATACAACTTTAGCCAGCAAAGTAACATATCCTCTCGACAACCTTAAAACCACTCTCTTCTATCTGTAATTAGACATCCTTATTTCCTAGCATTAACAAACCACTCATTTGCGATATTATATAAGCCAAAAAGAACAGAGCCAATATCCTAGCAAACTTTAGTAGTGAAACACCACTGCTATGCTTTAGAGGAATTAACAACAGCCCAAGATATTTGCAATTGACTATAAAACAAAATTATAGTTTTAAAAATTAGTGAATGAGCCCATCAGTTCAGTCACTTCAGGTTTCAAGGAAAGGGTTATTCTAGCACTTTACGTGGATCTCAAAATATATCTTTGAAGTTGCCATACAACACCACAATAAGATAATGGTTTCTGAACAAGGGTGGAAGTTAGTAAAAGAAAATGGAACTGTAATATATTACTGTTGAAAAAGATAGAAGTATCCAGTGTGCATAATGCAACCCAACGTAATTGTCATTGCCGTGAGAAAGGTTGTCAAGATCAATCACCTTATTTACGCTTTTTCTTGCTTCCACCCTCCGCAATATACCATTTAGTCCCACTGAGAGCTCCACAAAGAACTCGCCGGGTGATGGAATGGGTTTTCGCTCTTGACCATACCATCCAACAACAAGATTGATTTTTCAGTAAGCCAGTAACAAGATTGACTTACGGTTTCAAAGTCTAGAGCGTGAACATCATTCAGGGTCTTCGATTTTGATTGGCCTCCAAAAATCAAAAGAAATCTATCATCGTAAATTGCAGCTACATGGTTCGATCTCGGAGAAGGTCCAGCACCTCTAAAACAATGAACTTATAATCAATACGAGAAAAACGCATAGCAAAGTAAGAGAATGATTCTAAAATTGAGAAGCTTCAACGCGGGGACTGCTAAACTGTGTTAGATTTGCAGATAACTATGGACTTTTTTGACATTTCAAGGCTTAGTTTCTTTTTTTCTTTTCTTTGTTTATTGACATGGCACTTTTCTGAGTTCTAGCGAGGATGATTCACTTATAGTTCAAAGAAAGCCATGTTAAAGACTTCAGATCAAACATATGAAGGTCCTGTAGTTCTTCCCTTTGGCACCCTCGCCCCCAAAGAGAATTAAAACAGGACCTGCTCTAATCACTGTGTGGCCACTTTGAGCCACCTGAAATTATTAATCAAGGAAAATCTCTTGTCATTTTGCATGGACGTTTGAAGCGTGGTATAAAATCAATCTTCAAATAAGTACCGGATATCGCCTTTGCTTCCATATGTGACCAGAGCTCGCTTCAGTATTGAAGGTCCATACCGCAAAGAAAATAAATGATGAAGTCCTAATTATTTCGCTAGAAGTTTGACAACGACGTCGATAAATAAAACAAATCCATGCGCTTTTGAGGATTACATAGCGCCTAACTCGATATCCTACGTAAGGTGGCTCACTTTTCCTCCAACAAGAATGACATTCTTCCCCATGGAACATAACACAAAAACAATATTTTTCTCATTTCAGTCATCGCTTTCCCATAAGATTCCTCTAGCTAGAAGTTTGATATTCAATATAATTCCACTCCTGGAAATGTTATTAGATGCTTAGTTACATTCTCGTTGAATTTTAATGGTGTCCGACTTTGCCTCATCATTAATAGGGCAAAAATGGTAGCCATCATTTACGATGACCAGTGGATCGTTTAGATCCCCTACTTCGAGAGGGCTGCGCATATTATGTGTCAAGGTTGTCCGTAGAGCCTATGAGGAGAATCGAGCATAAGTGGCTTGCAGAGCATGCTTATGGGTGTGTTTTCACACGTGTCACTACTATGAGTGAGATACCAAATATGAGTGAGAAGATATTGCCGCTTTTTCCGCCGCTCATGCCACTTAGTGAAGTTTTTGAATTCACCTATCATAATGACATTTATGTTGGTATGTATTTCAGTTGACCACCCAAGTAATACTGCTTTGTAATAAATCAAAGTTTTACTAACATTTTTTCACATGTCAGATGTTATTGGAATGGTCATGTTTGTAAGCAATCAGAGGCTATGTGCAAGGCTACTACAATAGAAAGATACCTTTTAGAAATGTTCTTATAATTGATGGCAGGTATGTACTTTGTTGTAGTATCTTCTTGAATTTATGATTACATTTTCAAACAGATGGAATACCTTCTCAGTTTTTTATATAATAGTGATAATATATGAATCGAAAATGTTTTTTCTTGAGTCTCGCAAATTTTTATAAAGTAGAATAACTGCTAAGTTCATATGTTGGATAAAGTGCCATGTTTATAGAGCTTTATAAGACAAAATGGAAACTCAAATTATGTTTATATGTTTATATATTCCTGTAGCTTCAAACCTGTGAAGTTAGTTGTTAAGGACAAAGTACTTACCAGCCATTTGACTAAATGGACGAGTTGCTCTGATGATCGAACTATCATTGTGGCAACTATGCTTAGAGCAAGGCGTGAACAAGGTGAGTTGATGTGTGTTCCTTGTTCATTTTGTGTTGATCTACTCTATATTTTATACTTATTATATACTTATTTACTTTTTAGACCATAGCCTACACACTACATGCTTCAGTAGGGTGCACTTTGAACCTAATATTGCAGTTGCACACGATCTGAGACGGAGGTAAACATAATTTTGATTATAAATATTTTAGTAATTAGTTTTAGCTACATGGTTTATCATTTATGGATTCTTTTGTAGGCTCAACAACGAGCTTATTGGAAATGCTTCTCCATGACATTACAAGGAGAAGTAAATGCAAATCTTTTGGCTAAGTGACCTCTAGCTATATAATTGCTAGAAGTGCAAGACTCATTTTTGTGGAAGTAGATGTGATTTGTCATGGAGGAA
Organism: Dendrocalamus sinicus; assembly: GCA_036346575.1. Classification (NCBI taxonomy): domain Eukaryota; kingdom Viridiplantae; phylum Streptophyta; class Magnoliopsida; order Poales; family Poaceae; genus Dendrocalamus; species Dendrocalamus sinicus. The sequence goes on along the minus strand of JAYEVI010000374.1, from coordinate 51,947 downwards.
GTTGATGCGGTTCTTTTGGCTAGGATATTAATACCTAGGATGCTTGCTAGAAGTAGATGCAAATGTTGTGGCTAAGATACTTCTAGCTGTCATGCTTGCTAGATGATTGTGCTTCAATGTGTAATTTGACGCATAGCGGTTGATCATCTGGAAGAAAATAGAGGGAAGCATTAAACTTCACATCTTTTCTATGCATTGTTGAGCTCATTACTTGAGACAATTGTTAGTGACCTTCATCATTGTGTTGAAAACCCTGACAGAGCTCCCGAACCTCTAGCGCCATTCACTATAGAATTATGGTTTAATGAATCACTAATTATCAGCCCCGCAATCATTACAGACATTAGATCCAGGATCTAAAAAGACTATCACTTTACCACATACCTTCCCAAACAAAGCGGGAATGACCGCAGTGCGTCACATAACCCATGCCAAAAAGAATAGCCGCAGGCTTACCAACAAATCGTGAAACCAGCTCCTCGAGCTCTGTGTGCAGCTTAGTGTAGCTTGGTGAAGTAGAGGCCGCAGTGCAGTGGAGCCGAGGAGGGGGTGAAGAAGAACCAGACTCGTCGACGTCGGTGTCGGTGAAGAGGGCGCAGGCGGCGGGCTCGGTGTAGGGAGCAGTGGCGCAGAGGGGCGAGATGCCGGAGGGAGTTGAGGCGGAGACAGGGGCGGCCGACCGGGTTGAAGAAGATCCGGTGAGGAGATCGGCGGTGGCGTTGGCGGAAGAGGGCGGCGCGGTGGAGACGGGAGGCCGGACTGAGGAGAAGGTGGCGGGTAGAGGAGAAGAAGGTGGCGGGTAGAGGAGAAGAAGGAGAAGGGGAGCTGTGACGGTGGCCGAGATGGGACGCGCTAATGGAGAAGGCGGCGCGGGTGAAGAAGAAGGGGGGCACAGGGGCGGCGCGGTGAGTGTGGTGGTGTGACGGCGAGTCGGCGGCCGAAGAGGAGGCGCGGTGGAGGCGAAGTGCGGCGGAGCACGGGAGAAGCGGCGGAAGAGGTGGCGCAGTGGAGACGGGAGGCGCTGGTGGCGCGGATAGGGAGCGACGAGTAGAGGTGCTGGAGGAAGGAGAAAAGGATGTGGCGCGCCGGTAGAACTGGAGGGGCGGCGCTATGGTGGGAGGTGGCGGGTGAGAAGGCGGAGAAGGTAGGCGGCCGCTAGCGAGATGGCCCGACCTCGCCGGCGCCGAGGCAGAGATTGGAGATAGTGACTGCGCTAGGGATTTCAGGACAGTGGCCGGTGGGGGATTTTCTTTGTCTATTTTGCGATTTAGTCCTTGAAAAATATAGGGTTTACAAGGAGGTCCTTCCCCAATGAGATTTCTTCTGATTTAGACCTCTGGAACTCCATTTTCTTTGCGGATAGATCCTATGCGCTCGTGATGATGCGTACATCTATATGGAGTAGTCCCGGAATGCCGAATTTGTCGTTTATGCGCCTCGAACGCGCTGGCCTGCAAAAAAACATAGAAAATGGTAAAATGGTCCATTTTGATCAATTAAATATGGAAAAGCGTGCAAATGATGATAAATGGTCTTAAAATACGAAGAATATGAGGGTAAAATGACGGCTAAATATATGCAAAATGACGATGTCACAAAGATCATTTGCGAATTACATAATGTCTAGACGAGTGCCCATGTGTTGCAACGGATATCAAATAAACATAATATAAGTTCTAAATTTAGAAAACCAATATGCATAAGGCAATTATCCCTACATATGAAAGTTTCTAACATAATTTGCATCCAATCAACAAGAACAATAATTTTAGCTATGTAGAATCTTATCACAAGCCACATGCACATATAATCTAATTGTGCATAGAAAATCATTCAAGTAACATATGCATGTATGCACATATTTATCGACAAAAGATCCCACCAACTCAAGAGTTGGATGGCGGACTCATCACCACCGCCCTTTTATGTATCTGTGGAATGGAGTTATATCTTAATTGAATATCATCCTTAGAAGTGAAAGTCTTTCTATATGTGGATCTATAGCAGGGGCGAAGCTAAGGGTGAGGCTTGGTAAGGCTCAAGCCTCACCTCCGGCCGGCAAGAACACCTATGATCCATCTCACCGGCCCACTAAAACATCAATCACAATTCACAAAACAACAGTCAACACTCAACAACAGCACAAGTGCACAACTAACAACCTTGCGCCGTTGCGGAGTGCGGAGAGAGGGCTGACAGGGTCGGGCCTCAATTTTATTCCTAGCTTCGCCACTGATCTATAGTGTTCTGGTTTGATAGACTAATTTTAGAGTATTTCCTTTGCTCCCTATCATTTTGTAATTAGACTTTTTAAATGTTACGATTATGTTTTAATCCGTAGCAACGCACGGGCATCCAACTAGTTACTATTATAAAAGAATGAGTTGGTAGTCGTATGTCTCTTCTCCAACCGCCCCATTCTCAACTTCCCATCACTTTCCACATTTCAACTGATCAAAGTAGCCCTCTTCCATAGCATGATTTTCTATATATCTAATAAATTTTGTTGCAACGCACGAGCAGGTGACTAGCAACCAGAGAATAATAAATAATTCAAAATAATAAAATTCGGGTCACTTGCGCCAAGAGCACTCGAGACCACATGTCCGAAAATGCCCAAAACCATACATCTGGAAGCATTCTTAACGTGCAAATAGAACATTATTGAGGAATTATACATTATTATAACGCTCCAAACATTCATCATCAGTTAAGAGGGTTCTATTGAACAAGTTTCAACTTGACAAGCTGCTTTACTACGGCAACAGTAAGAAAGATAAAGGTGATGCTCTAGGTCATTATTATTATTATTAGGTGTGGTACAGATGTGCTACTCCCATTCCCTGCATGTCGCCATCACAGTCACAAAAAAATAGCAACAAAGCAAGTGTGAGTCTAAGACTCAGCAAGTACATAGCAAAACAGTAAATGTCCATCTACACATATCTCCATCTTAACCTCCATTTATTTAAGTGTTCATATCCATTCACTCTTTTAATTCCATTAACTTCCTATTATGCATTTACACTTCATTATCATAGAAACAATACAACTGCACATGCACATGGAAAGTATGATATAAGGTAGTAACATTCCAATGCCATTCCCATTATTCACATCACCATAAAAATAAGTATTTCTGAACAACACTTTTCTTTTACTGTTGCAATGCAAAGCAATGTTTGTGCACATGTCTCAACTCTTCTTTGGTTTATACTAGTATAGCGAAGCGAGCACCCGCGATGCTCACTCAAGTCTGCCCTTTTTCATGCAGAGCCTTAATAGCCCGTCTTATTTTATACGAAGACCTCAGTCTCCACTCCTATGGAGTTCATACCGGAGTTGGTCTTATTTTTCCCACTCCCGTAGGAGGTCCACACTAAGTAGACCACAATATCACAAAGACCATCTCTTTCCATGATATGTATACACACGATGAGACATTTTCTTTTAAGCATATCAACACTTCATGTGCCATTATAGTTGTCCATCATCATGACATGAACCAAAAATCATTATAAAGTTACCATGTAAACATGTATAATGATCTCAATTGTCAAGGTAAAGAGTGCATCGAATTTAACTAATAACAACCATCAACCCAATTTACCGCTTTACCATGCACTTGTCTGATTAATCACAAGGATGATGCATGGACAGTACGGAGCCTGAACCTTCACCTGAGCAAACATCACCCATCTCAATACATCACTAAAACAATACACACATACACACAAATGAACATCATCGCTCCTATGTACAAACCTAACACATAAACCCCTTTTCACTGGATGCATTCCTGTTATTTTGTTGATTAAACGATCATAAGTTTCAATCCTGAAACCCAACCATAGCAAACAATACGAGTTATGGATTCTACACAAACTTACTCACACAATCCTAGTTACCATAATTTAAAGATTGCATCATCTAAACCCTGATTTTAGCCCCAAAGGCTGCACTGCCTTGTACCGGACAATAGCCTCCTCAGAAGCATATCTTCCAAATCATTCTACCAAATTCGGCATTCTAACACTCATTAGAAAGCTAATAAAATTAACTACAAGTTTCTAGTATATCAAATCTTAAATTATCTCCTTAACATGCCCAAAATTCTCCCTAGAAGGCCCTTCGCATGGGATCCATGTACTACCATGTTCTAGCCATTCCAAATGCACCTATGTTATTAATACCCACTCTATCCTCTACAAAAAGATAAACCAGCATGAGAAAAGGTTTTGAGGAGTTACACTAGCAATGAACAACGAGATCGTGGCATCTTCTTCCTCTCCTTAGCCGGATCGAGTGAATCTGGCATCTATTCAGCCTCCTATTCCTTCTTTCTTCTTCTTCTTCCATTCCTCCCCTTTCTTCTATTCACTTCCTCTTCTCTGTCGATCCCCACTCTGCTTTTCCTCTTAATCGTGGCCCTTGCTCTCTCTCCTTGCCCCCTCTTCCCTAGCACCAAGGTGGCCAAAGGAGGCGGATGGGCGATGTTGGGTAGGGCTCGCAGAGGAGCAGGGATAGCATAGGTAGAAGTAGCGCAAGTAGTAGGAAAAAGGGCAGCAGCAGGGGCGATAGCGCCGGCTGACCGTGGTGGCGCGTGTAAAGGTGATGGCGACAGCGTGCAGCGTACGGAAAAGGAGTAGCTCGGGAGAGGATAAAGTTGCCTCCTCCCTCCTAACTTAACCTTAAGAGGGGTCAGCATGGGCCGGGTCGGCTCAAGCTTGGGTCTGGCCTAGCCGCATGTTTCTTTTCTGGTATTACAAGCACACTATGGTATCTGACTACAGTATCCTTGCATCCGGAGTATTGATTTCCGAACAAACACTCGTCGTCAGGTGAAACCTACCGGGTAGAGCTAGCTAGGAGAACTCAAAACTGATCCACATAGTGGAGTGAACTGCACAACCATTCAGTAAAGTGTAAAGGAAGATTGGTATGGAATGGCAGGGAAGGAATTGTTCATGTCGCACAGAAAGTTCGGTCAAAAAGATGGGCTGAGCTTGCCGTAGAGGCTTAGAAAGCTAGGGTTGAGAAGCATTATCTAGTAGCGGAAGTAATGCTTTACTGTCAAGTCATCGTGCAGCTTTAGTTTTGCTCACTCTTTGCCTTGTCGCAGCTTGAATTATTTCGACCTTTTTGGTTGCATTTTTCTCAATGCCTCCGACACATTGTGTAGTAATAAAAAAGCTGGGTTGGGGCTGTAGCTATCATGATCCATGACTCATCTCTTTTCTGCACATTGGTGAAGCTATTGGCATTTATAGCCCTGATCAACTCGACTTCGGCTTCTGACTTATTTTTTACTATTCATAAGTTTCGTTTTTTCTGAACTTTGACTTTTGTTGAGCTTTTTGCCAGTTCTTTTTTCCTCATATTTGTTTGTATTATACGTAATGGGCTACCATATTTTTTTTATTTTTAAATTTTTTTTAAATTTAATTATGCTAAATAAGCCTCTATCAGCTACCGTGCTTTTTTCAGCCAGCTACAGTGTTTTCAGCCATAAGCTACGAGCTTTTCAAATTAACCGATCACCACCAATATTGATTGTGTTCGAACTCCAGTATTCAGTCAGACAACAGACCAGACTAGCCCATCTTGTTGGCTTTTCAGTCAACCTTAAACATTTTAATCTCCAGTATAAAAAAATCAATGAAGATTTTTCGGCTATCTGCACAATATCAGGTGTAAGTTGAAATTTTTAAAAAGAAAATACACAACAAAACAAACAGCATATAAAAACTGAAATTAATGCCCAAGGAGTTATGCATGAAAGACCTTCAGCTCATTTTAACCATAGGAGGTTTGTATATTCTATTAAAAAAAGAGTTACCTTACTTCCTGAGTTCTTGTATTAGTGATAAGAGCATTATTGGTGATTAGTCATCTGCTCGTGCGTTGCAACGAAATTCAATGGATGTATAAAAAATCATGCTATGAAATATGGCTATTCTGATCAGTTAGAAAATAGAGAGTGATGAGAAGTTGAAGAAATAGGATGGTTAGAAGAGAAGAGACGTACGACTACTAATTCGTTTTTTTATAATAGTAATGATTTTAGAGGGCACGTATAGTTTCAGAAGACATACATAACTTGGAGTACCCTTTTTTGGTTTGCTGCCTCTGCACAAAGCATATTACTGTGATTGTGGGCTCTCCACAGCCAACTGATTTTATTGGCTGGCTAAAAGTAAGGTGGATATCATCATAGACATCACAGATTACATCTAGCATAACCCTAACATGCCCAACACAAAAGTGGCTTTACACAAGTGCAGATTACCAGGACACTAGGGCACAACATCTTCAACAAAGCCACTTCAATGATCGAGTGAAAAATATGCCTCTTCAAGACATAAACAAAGATATCATTCGTACGGCAATTCGCACTGATCCACTACCCATGATCTAACCATCCACCAACATGATCGGGCAAACATGTTTGTTTATCCATCATAAGCCACGAAGAGATCTTTACAGAAAATAATAATGACATGAAGAGATGAAGTACTTTTTCTTAAAAAGATAAGTTGAGTTAGCTCTGTACAGAAATTGAAAAAACCAAGCCAACCTAACCCCAGAACTGCAACTCGCCCTCCGTTCGAGTGCAACATGTGACATCTTGTACATCAACAAGCAGTTTTAATAGCTAAGGTGCCATTTGATTTTCCTGACATGAATAAGCCAGATGAACTTGCATATTCCCTTGTTTTATTTTTTGTTGCGTTCCTCTATGGTGTGTGCCAACGGGCCAGTGTGATTACAAAGTCCATTAGCCTTGTGTCACAGAAATCAACATATCACAAACAGAAGGATGCAGGATGCTCATATTGACAGTTTGACACGTAGCAAGGAAGCATACCAGAGACTTTTCCAACTTGTCGTAGGCACCTATTATGGATTGGTCCCAAATCTTCAATAGTAAAACTGCAGCACACGAGGCGCATGACCGAGACACTTCATAAGAGTCTCTTATTTTTAGTTTTTAAAAACTTTCTTTCAACTTTTCTACAGTAACTAGATTTTGAATAGTGTCTTACCAAGATGAAGTTTACAAATTAATTATAGTACACATTATAATAACTTCATTTATACCAACAAAACCACACGTGAGCTTCTGTTACACCATACTCTCTCTTATAAATAGCCTAAAAACCATAAGCCACAGGTATAAACCATAAGCCGAAGTAAAAAAGAACAGGCACAAAAGCTATTTGGAACACAATAATTTCTTCATACGGATTTTTTTTTCTTTTTCCCCTCTTTTTTCCTTTGTATTGTCATAGGGATATAACATGTTTTTTATTTTTCCTCTTTTTTTATTTTCCTTTAATTGAACGTCTCATAAAAAACTAACAGTTGCTACAGTATCATTTTAACTAAAAACTATCAGAAAAGGCCAAATTAAACAGGGTTGAAGCTACAGCTGTCAATGTCTCCACAACTGTCAATGTCTCTCTCACCCTGATGCAATCACATTTCATTAGGCCCCGTTCGTTTCAGTTTCAGTTTTTGACTTTTAATTCATTATTACTTTATTTCATCTTTTCTGCTTTTTTAGTTTTTTGAGCTTTTTCTCCATTCCTTCGCATTGTTTGTGATTGGCTAAAATATTTTAAATTTTTAAATTTTTAAATTTAATTACGTTAAAATAAACCATCATCAGCTATAGTGAAAAATAAACCACATACAGTAAAAAGCTATAAGCCATCGTGAAACTGAACACCACCATCTGTTCGGAGTGCTTAAAAAGACACGGGTAGGGGCTTGTTAAAAAGCTAGTCAAAATGGACAACCTTTTTCTTGACCTAACAATGACACTTGGATATGTTCTTCTGCATAATTGGCTCAAACCGTATGCACGGGCTTCAGCATGCACTGGCATGAAACCGACGTGATATCAACCATGATATGACCCAATAAGGTAAAATTCCAGCAATGGGCAGCAGCGTGTATCTATGCGTGCTCATATCCTCTCATCCTCTGCCGTGCCATTCAAACGGCACAGACAACCTGGAAGGAGCCCAAATCAACACCCTGAATCGAGACGGACCAGAAATTCAAATTTTCTTTCAAGATGACAGCACAAAATAAACCCGATTTCTCGCCCGTCTCGATATGGACCGTCCAGATTCCAATCAGACGGCACAGATGATGAAAGGCATGTCATACCTGTTCAACCGGAAGTCAGAGCATCTGATTCCATTGTATGGGTACTCACCAGTTAATGGGTGTCTTTAGTGCACAATGGCAGCATTTGCTATGTTCTTGATATGGACATCTGACCAAACACTTGGAAGGTTTTGGTAAGTGCCCTAAGCAATCCTCAACGATGACGAACACGAAACCCAATACCAACTACTGACTGCACACTTGTCCTACATGATCAAGTATCTCAGAAGATAAATAAGCAACAGATACTTAATTTGATCCTATCATGCATAACAGAGTACCATATCTCAATAGATAAAAGGAACAGTAAGTGACACCTTTTCTTTTTGATGCTCAGATACTTAATTTGATCCTATTATGCAGAATAGAGTACCATATCTCACTAGATAAAAGTAACAGTGACACATTTTCTTTTTGATGCTCAGACGGCTTGTGAAGTTTATTATCACTATTAAACCACTACCACGATCAGATAATATATGACTGCAGGGAGTAGTATTTACCGAAGGGTGTGAAAACCTGAACTTTTTTTTTGGGGGTTTGAGGAAATAAATTGGTTCTAGTTCAGATTTTTAACCTTAAGATGGTTTATAGATCTTACTGGAAATGAATGTTGGCTAAAAGGGATATCTAGTTATCAACAGAATTCCCAGAACAAGAAAATAATGTATGAAGAAAATTATTTCCTATTCCTGTGTAGTCTCAACATCAACATGTAATAGTACGTTTGAAAAAACAACCAGAATAGAACTAGGATGATAGTGGTTACCAACAGTTTTTAATTAAAAATACGAAGGGCTACCAACATTTTTGAGCGGGAATATCAGTGAGATTTGAAAGGAGTACATAGCATATATTGATAATGATCAACCAAGCACTAGCAAGGGACTTGCTGATGATTGTGTTTAACAATAATAATGTATCTAATGCTAATTAAGGAAAATGCTATGTACCATATTCTGTACACTTGGCATGGCCATCCACCATGCCAAGCACGCGAATGACAACGAAAGAGCAGATATTTTTTACATCTGATTGTGACTGGACAGACAATGTTAGGCAACTGGCAAATTGACATCACTACCAACCCAAGGAATAAAATATAGCATCACACTAACTCAAAGAATGGGTATATCGCAATCATTTTGCAAAAAGCCATGCGACAGGTTTCATGTCAGTATTTATCCTCCCAGAAACACATCGCTTCAATAGCATTAGCTTATTTTGCTGATGCATCAAATTTCCTAGCTTGCTTTGTTAAGGGTATAAGGGTATTAGTGGTATTTTCTATTGTCCTAGAGTTTAGGTTGTGTTCATTGTATTTATTATACATTGACTCTTTTGCTGTTCAATAAGCTATTCATCCATCCTTTATTGTTCACATATTAACATAGTATCGGAGTTTAGGTTCAATCCCTAGCCTCTGGTCGTCTTCTGTTGCCGCTACCCTCGGGAGGAGTGATCTCCACTCCCGGGGGCAGCCATCTCCCGGCCGCCATCGTCTTCGGATCCTCACCGGTCGCCACGCACACATGCCACCGCCAGCGTGCTCACCAGGCCACCTCTCGATCGTCTGCGCCCATGCTATCAGCCTGTCACCCGTGTGCTAATGCTGTCGTTCGTGCCAACGCCGCGCCGCCGCTAGGCCTCCTCCGCTCGGATTCGGCTAACTCAGCACCTGATCCGACTGTCCCCACCGCCGAATCCAGGCTACCCACCGTTGGATCCGGGCTTCCCGCCGCCGGCTAGATAAGGCTGCCTCCACACCACATCCGGCGTCTCCAACCCAGATCCGAGTGGATCCACCGTCATCAGGCCTTCTCTAGCTCAAATCCCATGCTGCCTCCACACCGGATCCAGTGCTCTCTACACGTACGTGTGTCCACCTACGGTGGCGCCCCTGATGAGAGCTTCTCCTTGCTCCCCACCGCCACCATCCGGGCATTGCTTGTGCTGTCGATCGCTGTTACCTGAGGAAAAAGAGGAGGATAACAAGGGAGAGGAGCTAGAGCCATGGCCAAGGACACCAGCACATCATGGCATGCGGGTCGAGGGGCGGCCACCTGAAGCACTGCATCAACCATCTCCTCTCTACTCTCTTCTTCTTGGCGTGCTGCTTGGCTTACGTGTGTGTGCAATACAATGAGGAGAAGAGAGGTGGAGGTGTATAAAGAGAGGAGAGGGTCTCCTACATAGGGAGACGTTGTGACATGTGGATGTGTAGCTGGAGTTGCTGCAGCCTTTAGTGGCTGCTTGTGATATTATCGTGTGGTGGCATTGTATGGTGTGTTGGTTCTAGGGGTGAAAACGGGTCGGATTCGGACGGATATTGCTGTTACCATATCCTAACCCATATTTTTCTCCGATTCGCACCAATCGGATTCGGTACCAATCGGATTCGTGTCGATCGGCGGGATTAACCCATTTCGCTTGCACCCCTACTTGTTTGTAAGGAATGCATACAGTGTAGTAAATGGAGTAGGACGCACTGACTTGATGTTACTATTTAATAGCTGATGTGGAAGATTTTATTTTACCATTGCAAAAGAAAATGAAACGTCAAATAGTAGCACTAACCTGAAATCAAACTTGAAGATGTATCGATTCGGACGGATATTGTCATACCATATCCTAACCCATATTTTTTCTCCGGATTCGGTACTAGTCGGATTCGCTACCAATCGGATTCGGTGTCGGATCGGTCGGGATTAACCCGACCCGTTTTCACCCCTAGTTGGTTCTGTTAGTACTGGACAGAGGTCTTTGATTCTTGTGCCTTGCTCGCTGTTTTACTGCTTGGAGGTATCGTGCTATTGCTGCTAGTATTTTCCTTTTGAGTTTTCCGTTACGTCTATCCAAGTCCATAACATCTATCTTTCAGTTCGTCAAAGCCATGCGAGTCCATAAATTCTATCAAACAGTCGATTGCTTTGCTAGCCACGGTCTATCCTCTTTAATTAAGTGTGGTCTTCTTCTTTCTTTCGCATAGTAGCAACCACCGCTTTTCTCATTAAGCCGCTATAGATCACAGAAGTCGTTATGATGCCGCCACTCTTCTCTTTGAACCACAGTCGCGAATTTCTAAGGTGGCCGCGCTTCTCTTCCGCGCCACCGTTGTCTCGGGTTTCGATCTGCTCCGCTACGCTTCTATCTTTCTCTTAAGATTGTTTTGACAACTCTCTCTATTTGTGTCACCTTTCACAACATCTTCATCGTATTGCTGCGGTCGACTTTGTTCCTGCTTACCTCTACTTTCCTAGCCCCTGCACTTTGTGCCTTATGGTCTACCGAACAATTTTGGATGGGAGATCTTTTGGTACCCAGCACAATTTTCCTAAAAGCCGCAAGCTATGACAATATATTCAAGACTCGAATTTCGGATTTTCCCTATTTTAGTGTCAACATTTTTAAATGCGATACTATTGCATATGCCTTGCATTTGAGGGAGGTATTAAGAGTATAAAGGTATTAGTGGTATTCCCTATTGTCTTAAGAGTTTAGGGTTATACCCATTGTATTCGCTATATATTGCACCTTTAGGCTATGCAATAGATCAATAAGCTATTCATCCACCCTTTGTTGTTCACATATTAACATGCTTATCCCAAATTGCTCTAGTTGGTTCTAGAAGTTCCAGAAGCGGATCCCCTGCAGACTGGAATGGAAAATGTGCATGCATTTCCCTCACGCGAAATGCTAAATCTAAAACCATGCACTAGGTCACATTTGAACTAGAAATAACAAGTTCCTCGAGCTAATGCCCTAGAGTGCAATATAGAGCGTTCATTTCCCAATTAGATAGCTTCCATCAGTGGGACATCCATGCTGTGCATTTTTATTTTTCTTCTCTACATTAGAGGACTCCTCTACAAGCTCCTTAGGGGATAGACAACAAGCTGTCAGGCTGACTTTAAATACTACATATATAAGTACCTGCTCGGTTGGGCTGAAAAGCTGTAGCTTATAGCTGAAATTGCACTGTAGCGGATGAAATTTTACTGTACCTGATAGTGGCTTATTTGGCGTAATTAAATTTTAAAAAATTTAAAAATAGAAAAATATGCTAGCTCATCACGGACAACGCAAACGAATATGGGAAAAAAAGAATTGGCAAAAAAGCTAAAAAAAAGCCAAAAGTTCAGAAAAAGACGAAATTTATGAATAGTGAAAAATAAACCAAAAGCCGGAAGCAGAAGCTGAAACGAGCGGGGTCTGCCCTATTAGAGATTGATGAGCGTAAGTCTCACCTCAGAACCTAAAGTCAAATGACACATACCTAAACTTTCATGTCTTTTAGTAGATAAGCTATAGTACATCAGTCACTGGAGCCAAAGATATTCGCAGTTGAATAGTTTTCTGGATGTCAACAGGATCATTTAACTGACTTATATTGTACTAAAGTTTGACAAGTGCCACCTCTCATAGTAGACTACTGTCTGTCTTGATCTGTTTGAAGCATCATGACAGAATATACAGCATTAGGATCTCGATGATGAACTTCCGTTTTGTTCACTGCTCAAATTCAGTACTTCAAGTGACCGAAAAGGGGGCCGCTGTCCAAATTTTAACAGATGTGCAACTTCATAAACTGGGCGCAGTTCTAAAATGGATTGAACGTCTAGGTATGAGTCGCAGGCAAAACACCAGACTGACAGATCACTGCAAACAATACATACACAATGCTAAGTAACACCAACCAAATCATGTGAACATGCTACAACATAGTAAGGCCTAAACCACACTGCTTGATTATGAAAGCAGAGACATTATGGTCAGATACACAAGACAAGCAAATAGCAGCATATGGTTGAGAGTTTAACAACGTAACATAAATTAGCAATTTTTAATTATCATTGTCTTTCTGTATAATTTTATAACTTGGTTCACCACTGGAGATGGGAAAATCATATCTTTGACCAATGATGTAGCTATGCAGCAAAATATGGAACATTCATTTCTATTTCTTTCTATGTAGCAATCAAGGCTCAAATGAATCAATTGTCTCACTCTTCATTAGCTCAAGCTAGATAAGTTCAACAGCAAATGACCATGCATTCAACTAGTGATTGCTTGAGAGCAACTCCAAGAGAAGAGCTAAATCATTTTCTAAAGGTAAATTTGGCTATTATTGGAGAAAAAACGTCTCCAATAGACTCTGTAAATGACTCTCCAAATTTAGTAACTCTCTATCCCTCCTCATTCGCTCTCTATTTTTGGATAGCCTACCTCGCTCACCATCCAGCCTCTTCGCGCGGTCGGCGTTTCCTTCCCGCACGCTACACCCCATCCCGCACGTACGCGACCCACCGCGCGCCCTCTAGTTTAGATAGCCTGTTAGAGTAGTCTTGTTTTTTGGGGTGAGATTCATTTTAGAGAATAGTTAAATCACTAAATTTAGATACTTCTTTTGGCTAATCTCTTGGAGTTGCTCTGAAAGGTAGCTACCAGAAATAGGCTGCATTTCACATTGTAATGAATTCTAGAAGCACAAATATTGAAGCCAGACCAGTGAGGTTACTGATCCACCGGTCCTACCAGTGGTTCCACCTGTCAAACCAGTGTAGCAAAGTATTGGCTGATGCTGTATATTTTGTATTTGTTTTAAGAATCCATGTCTATAGGGATAAACCATCACAGTTCCATAGTAAATGCTTATGGCTGGGCAAATTTGCATAGCCGGATCTATCACTTCAAATGACAATAGATGTCTGGTAGATTTAAAACCCAGCATACTGACCACAATGGAACAATCTTACATGGAACCAAGGGAAATTCTGTGTGATCAAGCAGCAAAGAGAAAGTTGATAAAAAGCAGGCTCAACAATTTTACCTGAAGCTCAGGGCAAGACAATGCCCCGTTTCTTGATAATGGTACAGCATATGTTTGTTGATAAAACGACTGCACAGCACATCTTTGCAGATCAAGCATAGCCAGTTTTCAGCAGGGTGATGACAACTGCATGGAGATACGCTCATAAGAAAACTTAGACTTGGCTATCTAAAGTACCTCGAATTTAAAACTTATCGTGGTACAAAGTATAAAGTAGTATCTACAAAATACATGGAAACCTAACCATATCCCAAACTTGGGAGTGGTTTGTGTATTGAAAAGATTGTGAATGAACAGAGCAATCTCATAACAATTTGTTTTATTTATGGAAGGATAATAGCTACATATGAGTCAAGATGCGGACTCAAGGAGAAATGAGTCACACCCATCTACAATAATACATGTATAATCTTGAGATTTGTTACAACAATATCCTGCTCATCTCTGGCATAGATGCTCCAATGGAGTGACATAAGATGCAAGAAATTGTTAGTCGCTGGACTCTTGCTCTTGGTGATAGCAAGATCCTTACTCTCATGGAGAGGATGACACTAGGAGATGGGGCAAGTTTTCTTGTTTATTGCTCACACAATGCCATGCCAACCTGAGGGGTTGGGGATACAAATTTATAGGCTGAGAACCAGCCAAGCATATGCTACGATGCTATCCTAGATGCTGTCCTAAAGCGGTCAATATGCTGTCCTAAAGCAGATGCTGTCCTAAAAGCAGATGCTGTCCTAAAAGCAGATGTTGTCCTAAAAGCAGATGCTGTCCTAAAGCAAAAGCAGACATCTGTCCTAAAATCGATGCTATCCTAAAGCAACAAAAACAAAAACTACCACAGCCCCACAAAGACCACAAGATGAGACTTATTCATCATTCTCCCCTAAGTCTTGTGCGCCGCCTTGTGGGAGGGTTGAACCATCCCGATCTTGGAGCAGAGCTCAAGGAACTTGATCCTTCCAAGAGGCTTGGTTAGCGATCCGCAAGCGATCCGTGGTGTTGATGTAGCTTGCCTTGATGCTTCCTTCATCCAAAATTTCTCGGATGAAATGATACTTCACCCGATGTGCTTGTTCGCTCATGAAAACGGGTTCTTTGCCGAGCTAGAGCGACTTGTCGCCCACCCCGAGCTCCACCGCCGTTGTCCCCGCCGAGGAGATCACCGCGCCGAGCGCGAGCCAGAGTGCTCGAGTCGGCGGTGGAAGCCGCTATGTACTCGCCTCACACCGACAGGCCACCACCGCCGCTTGATCGATCGCGATGAACGAGACACTTGCCGAGGAAGAAGAGAATCCCGCTTGTGCTCTTGCCGGTATCGATGTCGCCGCGTGGTCGCTGCCGCTATACCCGACGGCGTGCCGCGCCGACACCTCGTAATGGAGGCCGTGGTCAAGAGTCCCCGCAACGTAGCGGATGATCCTCTTCACGCCGCCGATGCTCGCCGCGTGCCGTTGCATGAACCGACTAACGAGCCGACGGAGAATGCCAAGTCCGGCCGTGCGGGCGAGGTAGCGAAGGCTCCCACAAGACGCCGCAGATCGCGTAGCGCCCACCTCCGCCGTCGGCCGCCGCGGCTCGGCCGCCTCTCCTCCATCGGAGCGAGCTGGTTGCGCCGCGAGCCCAGCCAGCTCAACGACGCGCTTGGCGAGGCGGTGCGCCGAGCGTGATCCCGAATCATCCCGCGCACCTCGATCCTAAGTAGAAGGAGAGACCCTGTGTCACTCATCCGAAGGTGGCCTTCATCTCTTCCTTGAATGCCGCCACCTCCGCATCCTTGGTGCCGATGATCACCAAGTCGCCGACGACACACCACCGCCAGGCGTTGCCGCTTTGCCCCGCCGGAGATCGCACCTCGTGCGCGCTCTGCCGAACCCCATTTGCTTGAGGTGGAGTCCGGCTTAGCGCTCCACGCCTGCGTGCCGCAGCCATGAGGGCCTTTGCGCAGCGAGCACCTGTTCTCCTTGCCGGGATCGCAAATCCCGCCACGATGCACGAGACCTCCTCCTTCAAGTCGCCGTTAAGAAATGCCGACTTGACATCCATGTGATGAACACGCCACCTTTCCCGGCAGCTAGCGCAGGAGGAGTCGACGGACTCCATCCGCGCGACGCGCGCGGCGCCATCGGTCGACTTCTCGCCGCACGCACGGCCTCGTGCCACGGCGCGAGCCTTGTGCTTGACGATGGCGCCGGCCATCCCGCTTCAGCTTGAACACCCACTTGCGGGTGATCGCGCGGCGACGGCAGGAAGATCCGCCACCCCACGCCCGGCTTTTGCTCGACGGCGCCCATCTCTCGCTTCATCGCGACACGCCACGCCGCGCTCCTCCGCTCTCGCCGGCGAGCGGCTCGCCGCCGCCGCATGCCAAGCGCAGCCTCGCCGCAGCCGCTACCGCGCGCCTGTGGACGGCAGCCGCCGAGGATGTTGTCCATGGTACGATAAGCGCAGGCTCGCCGCCGTGGTAGGCGCCGACGCGTCCTCGCCGGGGGGCGGAGTAGCGAACTCCACCACGCGCCTCATCGTGGACCGGCCGTTGGGGCCGATTCCGCGGTGTGGCGCGCAGAGAGCGCGAGCCGCGCGGCGCGGGCGAGCGAGCGGCCGGCCGGTGGCGGAGCACTCGCCGAGCCGCGGCGAGCAAGGTGTCGAGCGGACGAGCTCGCAAGACGAGCCGCTAGCTCCCGCTTCTCTCGGCGGACGAGTCGACAACAAAGTCCCCGAGTCGAGGCCGAACCATCGCCCACCGCTTGTCCCACGCCCGCCGCCCGAACACGTCGAACACGCGCACGCGAGACGCGACGCCTGCAGTGACAGGTCGAGGATGCGAGGCCTTCGAGCCTCCGCGTAGCCGATGAACACTCCCGAGTGCTCGCTGCCGAGCTTGCCGATGTGGCCAAGCTCCTTGGCGAACGTGAGGGAGCCGAAGACCCGCAAGGGAGACCGCCGGCTGCGCCATGCCAGCCTCGTCGACGGCGTCCGCTGCCGAGCGCTTGGTAAGCGAAAAGTTGAGGATGTAGACGGCAGCCACCACCGCCTCTCCCGAAGATCGCCGCATCCCCTCTCGCTGTCCTAAAAGCGATGCCGCCCTAAAGCAGATGTCGCCCTAAAAGCGATGTCATTGTAAAAGCGATGTTGTCCTAAAGCAAAAGCAGATGCTGTCCTAAAAGCGATGCTATCCTAAAGCGATCAAAAAAACAAAAACTACCACAGCCCCACAAAGACCACAAGATGAGACTTATTCATCGAAATGACCCTCTTATGCTCTATGGGTGTCCAAGTCATTTGCAGAGTTGTTACACTAAACAAGTTAGATCTTCTCAGTTCCGACATACCAGGCCTCTCTAACCCCTCTTTGACAGGTCTAGTGAATAGCTTATTACTCCAACCATGTTCTCTTATTATCTAATATTCTAATAAAAAACTGACCTTGAATTTCTAGTCTAACTAATCTGCAGCAGAGTCACTCAGTGCGAAGTCACCCAGTTGCATAGTGAGGAAAACTGCTTTCCCAGGCACCAAGAACACATTCCCTAGATCAAAGCACTGGGAGTGCTCTAAAAAAAGAGAATACAAAATTCCTCTTCAAAACTTGCAGCTTGCAGGCATCTCTGCAAGAATGCAACCAATCCTAATATATCCAGACCACCAGTCTGATCACTGGACATCACAGCATGTCCCCAGGTAGGTTCAGCGATCCTACTGATCAATCACATTGTCAACGTCTACCTGGTCGCCGAGAAAATTCTGGACTTGATCCAGTTGTGTTCTGGTGCCGTTGACAACCAACACGTGTTTCACGCTTTTGCAAAACCAAATAAACGATCACTACATTGTAAACGGCTAACCGTAACATTTTGAGCCACAACCTGCTATCAACAATCATCTTGTCACCAAGTATTAACCATTTTTCTTTACTTAATTGTTAAACTAGAGTAATCTCGTCATTCTTCCCCAAGATTGAATTCTGAGGACACTAAACAATGCGCCACTCCAACCATGAACCCGAGAGGGCTAATTGGCAGAAAAATTCAACCGCACCAAAGGACCCTGACAATTCTCATGGCAGGCGCAGGATGGCGTCACCAAACCACGGCGATTTTGAGGAGGAGATGCGCCAAACCTGGAGCACGGAGAGTCGGGCGGGGGCACGCGCGCGAGGTCGTCGGCGCCGGCGGTGGGCATGGAGGACAGGTGGGGGCAGCTGGTCCGCGCCTCCACCCACCCCGCCGCTGCTCCGTAGAGATCCAGGTCCACTTCGCCCTCCGTCACCTTCTCCTCCTTTCCGTGGCCCTCGTCGGCGCCGTCCTCCATCTCCTTGCCCTGGGACGAGACAATCGAAAGCAAACGTAAGGACGCATCGGCGGCAGAAACAGACAGACAAAGACAGCAGCGCCTGCTGAGGTTAGAATCCGGGGAGCCTGTACGGGTCGGGACGGCGGCGGCGGCGGAGCGGAGTAGACGAGACGACGAATCTTCTTTTTTTTCCTATGCCACGAAAGAGACGACGAATCATGCAGATATAACACATAATAGACCTAAGGCCCAAAATGGATATGGGCCAGGCCATTGTACAGGCCCAACAGGCCCGGAATCGAGCCCACTCATTAGGGTTTTATCGCGTCGTCCCCCTATATAATAAGCCTCCCACCCTGCCCCCGCACGCCGCCACCTACCCTTACTGCTCCCACGCGCGTCTAGGGTTTTCCCACCTCTCATCGGCGGCGGCGGCGGCGGCTATGGGGCACTCCAACGTCTGGAACTCGCACCCCAAGAACTACGGGCCCGGCTCCCGCGTCTGGTACTGCTACTCTACCGCCGCTCGAGCCCTCCCCTCCCGTTACTTCGCTTGTTTGTGCGCGTGGGTAGAGAGATCTCTCGCGAGGCGAGCTGTTCTAGTGACGCGTAGCTGGATCTGGGGTTTGCTGTTCTTGGCGACGTAGTTGGTGACATGGTCCTTGGATCGAGGCGTGCTGGGTTCTTGCCGGCGATTGGTGTTGTTTGCTTATGTATGGCATGGCATCTTGACTGGTTTAGTTCGACGTGATTATGTATGTTTGGGTTTGATGATTAGTTGCGTTGCTGGAATTTTTACCACCTTGGTTCGATGTAGTTTAGCTAGTAGCTTAACATATTGCTTTGGTATGGTTCAGTGTTGCCTTGCTTAAATCTTCACCACCATGGTTAGATGTAGTTTTCCTGTTACCTTAACAAATTGCTTTGATCCAATATTGTGCTGCTCTCATCTGTTTGGCCTATGGAACTAGTAGTAAGCAAAATTGCTTCTTGCTACCATCACCTCAGAGATTAAGGTGTCCGATGTGGCAAGCATTTCTTGCGACCATGTGCGGGAAAAATTATGCTTCTTTGTTGAAGCAAAGCTGAGATCGCAGGCTATTTTGGGTTGCTGGCTTGTCATGGCTGGTGTTATCAATGTTGTTGTCTTGGAGCACTATCATTTTGAATGGTTGAGCTGACCCCAGGTTTGTTGTGTGTATGGCAGCCGGGTCTGTGGGAACCCTCATGGACTGATCAGGAAGTATGGGCTGATGTGCTGCCGTCAGTGCTTCCGCAGCAACGCCAAGGACATCGGCTTCATCAAGGTATTTACTATAAAATTTATCCTGTGCTGTGAACAACTGTAGTCATGTTTGTGATATCCTTAGATAGTTGTAATGTGTATTCCTTCAACCAGCTGCTGCTAAAGTAAATGATTATATTGTTTTTGGTAGTACAATAATAATCTGGTTCCATGGTTCTCTTTGTATAATTTGTGGAATAATGTTTTCGGATGAATCAAGAGATAGGGTCCAATAGGGCTGAGGTTATTTTTTTTAATGTTGCCATAGAAGTCTGCAATCGTAGGTGTTTTTGATGCAAAGTAATGAATGCTTGTCTGTTTCATCAACACATCTATGAGCTCTGTGTAGATATTTTTGTTAACTCATTTGCTTTGACGGTTTCTTATCTGTCTTGAAGTGTTTTTATGGTGGTATGTTATTGATTGCATTGTGGATGAGTTCTGAACAATATACTGTTATGGGGCTATTATTGGTCAAATTTATGTAACCACTCAGTTGTGATACAGTTTTCATGATTGTTGTCATGTAGTAGCATATCTTGTACTTTCGAAAATTTTTCCTTGAAGAAATGCCTTTATTAGCATGCCATTAAAAAATCTTACCGAGAAGTATTTAGTTGACATGTTATTGCTTCTGAAGTTATGATCTTCTTTGTTGGTGCTCACTAGCATTCTAAGTTTCTAACAAATGGATCGCTCTACTTTTGTTTCAGTACCGCTGAAGTCATCTGGACTTCCTGCTGTGATGAGAATCTCGTCTGGGGTGAAGAAATGGACCATTAAATAGAAGGCTTAATTTCAATTCCAGTAATTTGGCTGTTTGCTCGGTACTCTGCTAGTAACTCTGGTTTATGTTTTGATGGAAACTTAATGATGTGGATGTTGAACATGAGTTAATCGCACATCAAAAAGCTTTTTATTATTTGCTACCATCTTGATCTGATACTTCATTCGAAAATCACTATTGAAACGAAAGGAGTAATGTTGTGCTGTTTGTTGATCAAACAGTAGATGATCAGACCAGGAAGGTACTGCATTCAAAAGACAGAATGTTATTTACTTCAGCTAATGATACAGATGATTACGGGTTGTGCAGAGCTATACTTGTGTTAAAATGTTAAGAGGTTTGATTTAACTGGTTCATAAGCTTGTGGCAGATCATCTTATGATCTCCATGGAAAGTTACAAGTAGGTTGCCTTTGACCACATGCACATGCAAACACCTCTTAAGAAGATAAGAGGTGTGATGTGAATAATGCGAGTTGTTAATTAACATTGTTTATTAAGCTCTGGGAGACCGATATGTGTATCTCTTTCTTGTTTACAAGAAATGTGATCTGGTGCGGAAGTCATTTGCTTAGGACTGAAGCTATCAACAACTCTCGACCCACTTGCCAAAGGTATCGACCATGGATAAATGTTTTTATTCCTATGTTCTCGTGGTGGATGGCAATCCTGTGGTCAAGTTCTACCACAGGGATAACAGGTGATGCTACTCCCACGAAACATAAGAGAGTAGAAGCTTCACCAATATTTAGTAACTGTGATGAATACTTGGTGAATATTTAATTTACTTTGGTGAATTCTTTCAATATACTCGTAAGTTCTTGGTGATTTAGATGGCCTTATATAGGTTCTCACATGTCATAACAAACTAGATTACAACATAAACTTAAGCCAAAACGTCCACAAGATCAAAACCCAAAAATCACCTTCTCTTGAACCAAAATCAGGTAAACACCAGAACTTATAAATAATAAGTACATGTCCTTCACATACAACAAGATCAAGAGGAGAAAAAAAACCCAAAAATCAAGCCAAATCAAAAATTTATCACTTGAGTATAAGAGGAAAAATATTTGGACGAATTTTGATCTTTATTGATGCTTGAAGACGAATGTTTATAGTCACTTCCTAACCACATAAAAGGTCTAAGAATGATAAAAAAAATTCAACCACAAGAACCACTCACATCTCTAACAAAGTTCTCTCAAAAAATCCTAACTCCTCTACTTGGCATAGATAGCTTAACCCTAAACCACTCCTCTGCACTCTTTTATAGTGGCGGTATATGATAAACTCTAACCGAGCACTCTAGTCAGGTTTCATCTACTTACATGGGCTAACCTATTAATCTAATACCATATCGGATTTTTCCATTTACATATACATGCTTCTCAAAGTGTACATACTTATGAACCCATTAGCGAATCAACACTTGATCCACTTTATATTTTTTAAAATATACAAGACTTAAACTACTCAGGCCAATACCACAGTTTCACACATCGCCACTTCCCCAGTATTTAGCAATTTACCAAAATACCCCTCTATCGTCTTCCATAAAGCTTCCCGCTTCCTTTGCTATGAAGCATCGCCTATGCTTTACCATCTTCTATATGGCTCCAATAACTTACCGTCAAACCTCTCATACATTCAAATCCAACCGAACTGTCCGCGGTTATGAACGACTCAGGTCACTTGGCGCACCACAGGCTTTTCCTCCTATCATGACGGCATCCCGCTTTCTTGACCATATAGGACCTCGGTTCCTCCCTGAGCCTAGTCTCGGTCCACCTTGTCGTTGCTTGTCATATCCTCCACCGGTAGTTTCCGCTCCAACTCCTCGTCATTTTGGCTTGTAACCATCTTGCAAACCTTGATCATCTTTAACGGCTCCTTGATCGTCTAGACATCGACGCCTTCTGAGCATAGTCCCAATCCCTTGATAGCATTAGATCTAAACTCTCCTACCTTAGTCCCGGTCCCATATGCCTCACTATGATGTAGCTCCAGAGTCTTACAATTAACAACAACAAGCAAACCGTCACGTAATACCTACAATACACAAAATCATCAATGGACACAATTAGTCTATACAATACATTATGTAAAATATATGCTCTAAAGCAACGACACCCATATTATGCCCACACTCAACCAACTCAGCTCAAACCAATAAGACTACCAGCAGCACCTCGGCCGATACGATAGCCAACCATACCACCTGACGCCAGTCATACCGCCAATACAACGCTAGGGCAGTACTGCCCCGGTACTACCATAGTACAAAGCCCTGTATGACAGCTTGAGCTCACTAGAAAATAGCTACCACCAATTAGAATCCGGTTGTACCACAACCCCGGTCCAACCGCCATTCAAGTTTGGTACTACCGCGCCCGGCCAGTCATACCGTGGCTCTCATGCCAGTCTAATCGCCTCTCCACTGTCGGTCTGACCGCCAGCCCTTTACCGATCGGACCGCTCCTGGCCAATATAACCGCAACCCTAATGCCAATCATACTGCCAACAACAGAAGCAACTGGAAAATTGTAAACTCTCAAAAACCAAACTCAAACTCCACAAACTCTATGAACTAAAATCAATTACTCATCACAACCATGATATGACCTCCACATAGTCTCATATAAAAAGTATAGGTAAAAGTTACCAACCACAACTAAAAGCTACAAGCCGCAGCCAAAAACTATCAGCCCCAATCCAACGGAATAGGACCTGAAGAATCCTAAACAAATATCAACTCGGCAATGAAAAGGCTCAAGCATGCAAACAAAATTCCTGGCACCAACATTGCCATCTTTACCGAGACCTCGCGCGCACTTATAAAATGTTTTTTTATTTTGCCCCATTGTGCCACTAAAATTGCAAATGTAACTTTCATGCGTCCGAAATTGCAAATTTGGCACCCTTTGCGATCTCAGAAGCACGAGACGCGAACACATCCCGCGCTTCCCTAGCGTGGAAACTTTAGGCAATCATGGGACCCTAGCACAGCATGGATTCTTGCAACCAGCCACGGAAGGTCGTGGGCCTGGTGACCTTCCGTGGCACTGGAGCGTGGAAGCAACTTCCAACACCAGGTCGAATAAAGAAGACACAACTGATCGACATATTATGTCAGGATGCATGGGAAACAGATATTACATCAGGATGCATGGGAAACAGTTATTGCCTAGGACCTTCAGTGGTCGGGAAAATATTTCTGTCCTGCCTTAATCGACACAGACCTTTGCACATTGAAGTAACAGCAACAATTGCTATCACACAAATTGAATAGGCAAAATTAACAAATCAAGAACTTGGAACTTAGAACAACACAACGATCCGTACCTTCGGTTTCCGTTAGAAGTATGCCCCTAGGTGAGGTAGAGGGCGAAGAAGAAAGTGAGGGAGCGGCAGATTTGGTCAACACAGGAGTTAGGATGGGAAGGATGGGAGGCGGTGGTTTGGATCCGGTCACTGCCGGCGTCAATACGGGATGCCAGCACCTCAGATCCGATGGGCGCTGGCATTGGGTCACAGCTAGCCTAGATCCAGTCACCACCACCATCGAGTTGGTGTTCCTTACTTCATACCATGCATCAGGACGGCAAGATGAAGGGGCGGCGGGGTCAAATCCGATGAAAAATAGAGGAATATAGCAGGGAGAGCAACAAAGGGAGAAGGGCACGAGGCACTTGCGCGAGGTGAGTCAACGGCGGCGATATGGGAGGTGACGTGATGCGAGTCAAAGGTAGCGAGAGGGGTAGCGACGCGAGGTGAGTCGGCCGCGGCCAGAAGGGTGGCGGCCGAGGTGAGTTGGTGGTGGCGAAGGGGGAGGCGACTCGAGTGGAATTCAGCGCGCAATTGCACGGCTAATTATTATAATGTCTCTAAAAATAGTATTGTATTTGTTATCCAACTCCAATCTTATATATGACTGAAAATACAACTGCATTTCTTATACTACTATAATAGCTTCCATATACATCTAATTAATCTGGACCGTTATAATCTAAACCCGTCTCAATCGACGGTTAGATCTTTGTATCTTTCCTCTGATTAATGTGGTAATTTTTTTGTCCTTGAGAGCAAATATGGTGACTTTTTTCCTCTATCTTAACAATGTAATAATAGATACCATGGCAAGAAATCAAGTATGGCAATTTTCTTTTGAGCATGATGAGTTTTATAAAGGGCATTTCACTCTCCGCTCTCGAGTCCTCCACCCTTACTAGGAAAAGATCATTTCGAGCACCAGTGAGCAAAGAGGGGGCCGCCCAGCTCTACGGTACAACTGCTGCTTAGGTATCGCTCGGCCATTGGGCGATTGGGGGGTCACTTTTGTAAAAAATTAAAACAAAAGTATATTTTTGTATTTTTGAATAAAAAAGAATTATTTAAAAAAAATTCCTGTGTTACCTCTTCATACCCTCACCCCGTTTGGATGGTAGGAAATAAAGAGTGGAATCGGATTGGAACATAAGGTGAAATAAATCTATCCATTAATCTCTCAATCTAACGGCTAAATTTATCTCACCTTATATTCCAATCACATTCCCACCACTTGTATCCTACTATCCAAACATTGCAGAGGAGAATTCCAAATAAATGACCGCACAAGGCCACAACCCGGTTCCAAATGAATTGAAAATTTGTTTTTTAGAAAGTATAAGTAGAATGCACACCACACACATCCAGGGGCGGAGAGAAGGGGCGGGGCAGGCCTAGCCCCCTCAAATGGTCCACCAGATGCATTAATAGAACCCCTTAATCACCCTTAATCACAGTCAATTAGTCAATTAGGCCCGCTGATTTTTCAAGTCAAGATCAAGCTCAATTGGAGTGTCGACTACCACATTTTCAACTTGATGTATGCAACCATCCAGAGCTAAGTACATTGCCATCACTTGCTGATCTAACAAAGGGACTAGTGAGATTAGGTAAAATTCTATTTATCCAATGGTCGATAGATTGCTAAGATTAGTCATAACTCTTCCAAAGATCAACAATGACCATCGAGAGAGTCTTTTCAACGTGAAACTTGCCAAGACACGTACTAGGACTAAAATGGGAGATGGCTTTTTGGCTACATGATAGTTTATATTGAAAAGGAATTGGTAGCCAAGATTAGTTCCAATGATATTATCAAATCTTATGATCTAGTTGGTAATCGTCGTGCTAAATTCAAGTTAGTGGAGATGTAACAAATTCAAGTTTGTGGAGATGTAATGAAAGTACCTTTCTTTTGTGTTACTAGACGTATGCTACATTATTTTGCCATATGTGTTATGATTGAATTTATATGACAATATATATGCGTATGTTTAATTATATATGTGTATGTTTAATTTTGCCGACACACGGCGCCCAGGGCCCATGACGTCGGCCCCCCTTGTCTGGATCCTGGCTCCGCCCTTGCACACATCCTACTCATGCTACACACGTGTGTGCATCTACAATTCATATTAGAAATTTTTGCGAAAGCTCCACAGGCTTATGGAGTATGAATACATACTTTTTCACTGGATATATATATATATACACACACCTTGAATAAATACGACACATCTATCAATCCTAAGGATTGAACACACCTGGGAACACCCTCGCACCTAACACTATACCATTGGGTCATCCCTAATTTTTTTTTCTAAGGGTGAGTGGTTATGTGCGTCCGTCTTATTAAAAAAAACTGCCCAACAATCGTTGCTTAGCCTTGGAAAGAAAAGAGATTCCAATGAAAATAGGAAGCCTGAGCCCGCAGGAGAGGAGCAGCTCCCGTCCACGCCTAGTCACCTATATAATTACTTGGCGTGTGGAAATAGTAGCTCTGGCCTCTAGCTGCGAAACGAGGCCGTAGACTAGCACTGTGCGTTCGATTTTTTCGGTTTATACGGTTTGATCGGTAAATACAGTTTTAGTATTTTGGGAAATACGGTATTTTTCAGAATACGGTGTGGTATCGGTAAATACCATTTTATTTCGGTACGATATCGGTTAATACCAATTTTACCAAACTTTGCGTGAATTGCTAAACTAAGGAAATGACAGTAGAAGAGAAAGAAACGGTGAGGCAGCTGGCCATTGTGGCACTATGGTGTATTCAGTGGAACCCGAAAAACCGGCCCTCCATGACAAAGGTGGTAAACATGTTAACGAGGAGGTTGCAGAATCTACAGATGCCTCCTAAACCCTTTGTCTCGTTTGCAAGCGATCCTATGCCGTAAAACAAAACATTGGAGAGATGTACTTAGTTCATGTGTTGCATAGTAATGGATAGAACTAGCATGCAATGTATTTCGGTCATTCCACTCTATTCGCCGCCTGAGGTATGAGTCGTCAGTCTTCAGCATGTAATACACTTTAATAAATTCTTGATTAGAAGCATATCACATTGGACTAGAGTTGTGATTGTTAACACTCCAAAGAAAGCATATCACCTTAGGGGGTGTTCGTAAGGTACCTTCTGTTCTTGCTGTGATTTATCTCAACCCTTCATACTGTGAAGCACTCCTCACTGGCCCCTTCAGTATGATGTTCTCCTTGTCATTTTCACGAGTCAGCCAGTATCCGATGGAAATGCCCCCAGAGTTGAGAGTATCCTCAACGAAGGGCAATAAATCATATATGTTTATTCCCAGGTATTAGAATGTGAATGGATGGATGGGCATTGTCATTGCAGCTATTCTCAAATTTTCTAAAAACAAGCAAAACGAAAGCAAAGCAAAGGGGTTGATTACCTTTGCCAATGCCAAGGAGGAGGCGGGTCTCGAAAGCAGAGAGAGCTGCCGCAGGAAGCCTTGCCGGAGCAGATGACATTTGGGCGAGAACGGGTGGTGCTCGCGTGAGGGAAGATGCGAGACTTTCTAGCCGGCGGCGAAGCTCGGTATCGGGCTTGGCAGATTCGATCTAGCGTGGGCTGCGGCGTGCGAGCAGTGGAAGCGCACGGGGGCGGGATGCGGCGGCACCGGGGGGAGGTCTCGTGGTGGTAGAGAGCGCGAGGAAATGCTATGGTTCAGTCGAGGTGGTGAGGGGCGTCGCCGCGTCGGTCACTCGCGTCTGCGCAGCGCTAGGGTTAGGTTATGCATTGCCGTCTGCCGCGCGTGCGTCGGGCCGGACTGCTGGTGGGCCGCCGAGACTGCTGGGCTTTTCGGTTTTTTCGGGAATTTCGGTTTTTCCTCGGTTTTTACCGAAAAACCGAATCATACAAATACCTTTTTTCTAGCTACCGAATACCGAAAACCGGTCAAACCGAGTTGACCGGTTCGATTTTTTCGGTACGGTTTTTTCGGTTCGGTTATTTTTTGCACAGCCCTACCGTAGACTATGTAAGGGTGGCACAAGAAAATTATTTGTATCAAATAATAACAATTAAAGCCCGAGCCCGACGTGGAATTGGCTTCCTTGCTGCTATCCGGCCACGTGCCAGCCAACTGCCCAACCATCCGTGCACCCAGCGATCGCTCGAGTGGTGAGCGAGCACTCCGCCAGGTTCGACCCTAGCGATCCTACGAAATCAATCCTCACCGAACATAGGGTAAGTACACACTTGAGTGACAGTGTGTGTCTATGCTTAGGAGACCGCGAATTCTCTGACTAATTCTCTAGCATACGTGGAGGATATGTGCGTGTGTATATGATGTGAGCAAAAAAATTACTGGTTTGCAAATTTTATTAGAGAGTAGCGCTAGAACGGTAGCCGTCGGTTACTATTTTTTAAAATTGTTCGGATGAAAATTTTGAATTAAAAATTAAAATTTTGCTTTTTTGAATTTTTACATGAAAATCATATGAATCGGAAATTTTTCACAGGTTTAAAATTTTATAGGTATCCACCGATAAACCTGGCGGTTACCAGTGAAATTACGACCTAGATTTTTCACCAAGTTTTTTGAGAGAGACTTGCACCTACGTTTTTGTGATGAATGCACAAAAGATCATTTAACATTGAAAAAGTCTATATAACATTTTGAACTTTGTTCAAAAGTCCGTTTAGCATATCAAACTATCAAATTAGATATTTGATCTTCTAAACTTTATAATCCAGTTCAAATAACATTCTGACCTAGTTTCAGCTTGTGGTATTGCCCGCGTGGCATGATAAGTTGGCGATTTTATCACGTAGGATGACATACTAGTCAAGTTTAGGTGAATCACAAGTGAGACCCAAAGGGTCTTCTCTCCAAATCGAAACAGAGAGAAAGGGAACTATAGGGGCAGTGGCCATAGATGCACAGCTGAGTGCTTGGTGGGGGAGAAGCCCTTGTGAATCCTACAAGTCATTGATTTAACTTGACCAGTGTGCCATTCTACGTGGCAAAACTACTCACTCATCATGCCATGCGGATATTGCCACCATGTAAAACCAGGTTAGGATGATATTT
Source organism: Dendrocalamus sinicus (assembly GCA_036346575.1). Lineage (NCBI taxonomy): Eukaryota > Viridiplantae > Streptophyta > Magnoliopsida > Poales > Poaceae > Dendrocalamus > Dendrocalamus sinicus. The sequence goes on along the minus strand of JAYEVI010000374.1, from coordinate 23,194 downwards.
AAACTGGATTGCAAAGTTCGGGAGGTCAAATATCTTATTTTCATAGTTTAAGATGGTGGACAAACTTTCAAGCAAAGCTTAAAGATTTTATGGACTTATTCCTTGGCATTCGACGCGCCGCTAACCTTTCCGCAATGAGGAGGCAATGCTGGGCCAGTGCATTTTGGGCATAACTCGGTGCTCCAGAAATACCCGAAATGGCCCCCTCCCATGCCAAATTCCAGTAGTGACCCCCTAGCGTGGCATAGCACCGTGTGACTGAGGTAGCACGCTCGCCCACTGCGCCAGGTTAGCTTGCGCGACTGCTAACTGCAGCAGGAGGCCTGACCCCCCGGTGCGACGCTCTTTCCACTTGCCACCTCCTGCCCCCCCTCCTAGGGCGCATGCGCGTAGCACATGGCTTGCCCAGCCGCCCCCTCCCCTCACTAGTAATAAAAAGAGCAGGTTCACTCTTTGGAGTACACAGCAACGCCATTTCATTTCACTCTAGCCAAGAGCAAGAAACTGAGAGAGAAAGAAGGCTGTGAAAGTATCCAATTTTGAGTGCTTTTGAAGTTGAATTTGAAGTTTGCGCATTTGGAAAAATTGTAGATCGACTTTGGAGCATCTAAAAGAGGTAATTTTTGTCGACATGCTGCAAGTTTTCAGCATGTGATTAGCATGTACTTAGCAAATGATAGTTTATTAGTGTAAAAAGGTGATAGTTAGTCTTTTGTAATTGGGCAGTGACCTTAGTTAACGTCGAAGAAGCAACATGGTTAGTGTCATTAAATGCTTATTAGTCACGCTAATTATATGAATGGTGTAGTTTATGAGTAGGTTATTTTGTTTGCATGGCTCTGCCTTTTATACCCTGCTCTAAGAGTCCGACTCAGTTACGACCACGACTACTGCTCGTACTCCGTTACGACTATGAAGCAACTCGAACTCGACTACGACACGGACTCATGTACGACCACGATCGAATTTGTACATGACTCCGACCACACCATGACTGAAAAACAAGATTACAACTCTAACAATCACCTCCTTAATCTTGATTTTCCTTCTTGATTACATTGACCTTCTCTTACTGCTGCTTCTTCCTTGCATGCCTTCTTGGGCTGGAGCACATACTCCCACAGCCCTTGCTCTAGTCGTCTTCCTCCTACAGCCCTTGCTCACACTTCCTTCACCAGCACCTATTTTCATTGTCGTGTGGTCTTGCTTTCGACCACTGCCCTCCACGCTGTGCTTCCTCCCGCCACCTCAGGACCTATCTACGACTTCCTTCTACTACACGCGTGAGAGCCCCTCCCGAGCCCCTGCTCGCTACGACCATGCCTGCTGCATGTGGTCGGTGCCGACCACCCGAGCCGACCCTTCGACCGCTCATGCCAATCCTTCGCTCCTCGGCTGCGCTCGCTACGACCACGGCATACTTGCTGCATGCTCTTCCACAGTCATTGCTCGTTACAACCATGTCCTCTGTCTTGTCTCGCTTCTCTACCGACTTGCTCGTAACAACTTCAAGCTTGCCTCCTGCTGCCCGTTGATGAAGTCCTCTATGCTCTGGCTCCTCCAGACCGCTCTTCACACAAACTGGTCTACAAATTTTTAAAGGAATCTTGTACAACCGATTTGGATACCTCTTCGCCTTCATCAACGAATCTCTGTTCTTGTCAAACACTCGCAAGAACTCATCCTCCAGCACCACCTTGCACCCTCTCGCCGTCATCTGCCCAAGACTTAGTATGTTGTTGCATAGACTTGGTATATAATAGATTCCTGTCAAAAACTTCTTATTCCATTCTTGCATTGCAACATCATCGTTCCTTTGCCCTTTATCTCCACCATGGAGCCGTTGCCAAACTTGACCTTGCCCTAAACCTTCTCGTCAACCTTGTTGAACATGGAGCAATTTCCCGTCATATGGTTGTTTGCTCCATTATCCAAGTACCATTGATCTGTGTGATCATGGCTTCCTTCCTTCGTGTATAGTTTGGAACTATGTTCTCCTAAGTTAGTTCCACCATGACCGACTCCTTTTCAACATATAAGGAGAGAAGTACTAGCTCTCCGTCATCCTCTTCTTCGTCTTTGGCAAAGTTCACTTCCCCGTCCTTCTTCTTGCTCTTGCAATCCAAAGCAAAGTGCCCAAACTCGTTACAGTTGAAGCACTTTTTCTTGCTACGGCATTTTATCGTGTAGTGCCCATATTCACCACATTCAAAGCACTTGACATGTGACGTATCATGGGACTTCTCACCACCGCGTTGCCCAACCTTGTCTCCACGGCCACCCCTGCCGCCTCGACCACTTTGGCTTCCTCAACCGCGCAACCTCCCGCGGTTGTATGATGAGCCACGACCGTCTCTTGGATCCCTGCTTATTGTGAGATCCCTGCTCCTTACGCGACTGAAACACCTTCAGCAACTTCTCATATGCCTTGAGAGATCCAGTGATCTCCTCTATCTTCTTCTTATCCAAATCGGGGGAGTACATAAGTGTTGTGACAATAGGTATGTACTTCTCCAGAAGCACACGCATGTACTTCTTCACCGCCACAGATTCCTTTATCTTATCGCCAAGAGAGTTAATCTGATTGTACAATGAAGTAAGCTTATTGACGAACTCATCCACCGACTAGGTCTCTTCCATCTTCAGGTTCTCGAACTCACTCTGCAAATTCTGGAGTTGCACCTACTTGACACGATCAACTCCTTCATACATCGTCTGAAGCGCCTCCCACACTTCCTGTGTCGTCTCCTTGTCGATCAGCTGATGCATCATCGCGTCTGGCACCGCCTGGTAGATGAGAGCCAAAGCCACCGGATCTACCTTGTCGTCCACCTCCTTGTCCTTCCCCTTTGGATCGATTGCGCCCCAGACTCCCTGGTCCCGTATGTTTGCCTTCATCTTTATTGCCCACATCGGATAGTTGTCGATTGTCAGGAGAGGGTACTGGGGGGGAGATTAGCCCACCTTGAGCCTTTGCCTTATCACCCATGCTCTGATAACACTTTTTACAACCCTGCTGACTGCTTCAGGATCTTTACGACCATGTTCAAGTCTCTACGACCACCTCCTGCAGCCGTACAACCATGTTGTAGTCGCTACGACCACCTCCTGTGTCGTTACGACTGCTCTGTTGGTCCTCCGACCGCACAGAAAGTCATTACGACCACACTGTGATTTCTCCGATCACGCCTCGCTGCTCCGACCACATAGTCATAAACTTCTGCTGAAGTTACGACCACGTTAATCGCCTTTCGCTGCATTTTTTTCGACCACGGTCGATCACCGTAGTCGTAGCTCCTTACGACCACGTAGTGATTCTGTCGACCACTGTGGTCGTAACGACTTATGACCACGTCTCCCCGCTGTGGTTGTAATCACGTCTCCTTGCTGTAGTCATAACGACTTACGATCACGTCTTCTCGTTGTGGTCGTAACGATTTACGACCACGTCTTCAACTCTGTGACCATGGTCGTAACTACTTACAACCACGTCTTCGGCACTGCAAACACCTTCGCTCGTTGCCGTAGTCGTAACTCTGTTTACGACCACATCTGTGAACACAATGAACTCAAATAGACTTTCAGAACCAAACCGCTCTTCTCTTCTCTTTATTTCTTTCTCTTGATTACACAAATCTCTACGATCACCCTGATTGTCCTCTCTCTCTCTCTTGCGTCTCGACCACACCGATCGCCTTGGCCCCTCTCACCCTTCGTGCCCCTCTTTTTCGCCTTACTTTCTTGGTTACATGGCTCTACCTTTTATACTCTGCTCTAAGACTCCGACTTGGTTACGACCATGACTACTACTTGTACTTGGTTACGACTATGAAGCAACTCGAAGTCAGCTACGGCACTCGTGTACGATCACGATCGAACTCGTATACGACTCCGACCACTCGTACTCTACTAGGACTCCCACCACGACTAAAAACAAGATTACAATTCTAACAAATATAAATTGAATAGTCCAGATATAAATATGGGATAAAATGGATAATTTGAATATTGACACCCCTCCCTTTTCGCAACGAGGACACGATGCTGGATTAGTAGCCATGCAAAAAAAGTTTGCACTTGTGTCGCTGGCGCCCATGGCTTCCATATTAAGGATTCAAAAGGTATTGAGCCAAGAAATTGCGCTTCAGTGGCTGACTTGGCCGATTACTAAGTTCCGCTCATTTCGGCTTAAGTTTCTGACTTCTAATTTATTTTTTATTATTTATAATTTTTATCTTTTTCTGAATTTTTAGTTGGTTCTTTTTTCTTCGTATTCGTTTGTATTGTCCGTGATGAGCTAACATATCTTTTTTATTTTTAAATTTTTTTAAAATTTGATTACGCCAAATAAACTATCTTCAGCTACAGTATAATTTCAGCCAATTACAATACAATTTTAAACATAAACTACTATTCTTTAGCCCAACCGAGCAAGGCCTGTGTATTCTGCCTCCATAGAAATTTCCATGTGATGTCGTGCGGCTTATCTGGTGCTCTACTTTTTGTCTTGACTGAATTTAGTGGTAGAAAAGCCAGAACGAGAGATAGTGAGAGACAAGGAGGGTGGTGGCACAAGAAAATTATTTGTATCAAATAATAATAATTAAAGCCCGAGCCCGACATGGAATGGGCTTCGAAGCTGCTAGCCGGCCACGTGCCAGCCAACAGCCCAACCATCAGAGGACCCTGTGTTCGCTTGAGTGGTGAAAGAAAATTTTGAATTGAAAATTTGAAGTTTGCTTTTTTAAAATTTTTAGATGAAGATTACCTTAATCTGCAATTTTTTCTCCGGTTTAAAATTTTACCAGCCCTTTGATAAATCCAACAATTACTGGTGAAATTACGACATAGATTTTTCGTAAGTTTTTCGAGAGAGTTACAGGACGCATACTACACACATATGTACGTTCACAATACACGCTAGGATTTTTTGCATAGACTCTACGGCCTTATGGAATATAGCACATATAATTTTTTTCACTGAACATATACACGTAGTTTCAATACGATTGAACCCGCGTGTGAACACCCTCGCTTCTATCACTTGATTCATCCGTGGATTTTTTTTTTCTAAGTGTATTGTTTGCGTCGCTGTTATTAAGAAAACTGCCCAACCATCGTTGCTTCGCCTCGGGAAAAAAAAGAGATCCCAAACCAGTAAAGTTGAAAATAACAGGCCCGAGCCCGGAGGAGAGGACCAGCTTCAGTGGGGGATTGGAGCATTTGCTCTATGTATAAACATGAAATTTGATAATTTACTCTATTTGTTTTGTTGACATATGGATCAGATAAATTATTAATTGCAATGAAAAATATGACAAAAGATCCATTATTCCAGCTCCGGGTTCCATCCACGCCTATCTAAATAGTTCCCCTTCCCGTGACCTCGGCCACTCCTGCTTTCACCTCGCAAAATCACCATCGCCGCTTTAGAAACTTGTTCCATGTCGCGACGGTCACCTCCTGCGCTGCCTCCGCAGCCGGAGGATCCGGTCCCCGTGGAGCATGACTCCGATGACGGGGAAGGAGGCGCGTCGATGGTCGACGCATGGACGGCGTCGCTCCATTTCTCATCCATGTCACCGCCGCGACTGCTGCCGCCGTGTTCGCCCTGGGCGACGATCGTGGTCGTGGGGCACCTACCTCCTAGCCCGCCGATGTCGCCGACGGGGTTCATCCCGCTGTGGGAATTCGATGACGAGCAACGGCTACCACTGCAGATAGGCCCCACAGCCAACTGCTCCGCTGCAGTACTGGGGGGCAGCCCCCCAGGACACCAGCGATAGTGAGTTTCCTTTGATTCTCCGTTTGCCTGTAATTTCACAGTGTATTTCGCAGTAATTTCATACGGAATAGTTCAATTCGTGCAGGAACATTTCTGTGCCAGATGGCAGAGTGTTTGCACTTAATAACAGATACGGTGAGATTTTTTTTTTCGAAAACCCTCAGTTTCATTTACTGAACCAGAGTTCTAATAACAGTAACAGAACATTACAAAAGCTGGGACGGCTCATCGCCTCCGGGGAAGGAAAAACACAAACTTCATTTTTACTTCTACCTCTCAGACTGCTATAGCATTAAGAAAGCTAAAAGCAAAGATTCTGAAGTCTGAAAATATCTTATTACAGAGGTGCTCCACACAAGGCAATCTTTAGCGCAACGAGAACAAAACTGAACTAACCCGTCAGTCTTCTCGTCATTGGCGCCCACCCTTGTGTTCGGTAGACAGCTGTGATATTGTTCTATAATGTGTACTGTCAAACTAATTAAACTGCAGCTCGAATCTGGATTGGTGGATTGAATATAATAGATGAGGATGGTTACGCTACAAATAACTTTTAGCTCAAAAGATTCTGAACTCTTTTGTTTACATTTCTCCCTTCTCCCAACTGTCCACCTGTGGAAGGTGTCGTGAAGTGCTTACACTATTGAGCAGGTTTTTACGTCTTAATCAGTGGTAACTAAATTTCTTTTGTTGGTAGGCAACGGAGCAACTGAGTGCAGCAAAAAGTGAGATAGAGAAAATTTGCCCGTCACGTGGTATTTCCTTTTCCTCTCCTTCTTTGTCTCTCTCTGAGTTGGTGTTCCATAGATATGCATGACAGGAAATTGTATGAATCCTGCAATCATGCAATGATTGAACTTTGAGCATTACAAGAGCCAGCTTTCTTTCGCTTTTGTACACCAAACACGAACTTTAGCAGGCTCTTTTAACAGATCTCTATGTATTCAAGTGAACAATGCGAGTAAAATCCTAATATCCGCTGCATTATGTCAGGGTTGGAGGTACATATGAACACTGAAACACGAGGTAGCTCCTTGGCAATGATTGAGAGTTACGATGATGATAATGAGCTAGGTGACAATGATGCTGAGCAAACTGAAATCTCAAGGAAGCATCCAAGAAACAGTTCACTAGATTTGTTGCACTTTACCAAGGTACTTCTTTTTTCGAAAACCCTTAGATTCATTTATTGAAACCAGAGTTCTAACAACAATAACAGTGTTGGATTTTCAAGGGCATTTTGGTAATTTCTCAATTAGAGAAAAGAATAAAATAGAAAAGAAAAGAAATTGGTGGGGACCACCTGTCAGTGAGAGGGGGTGAAGGGTTAACCCTTGTGTTCGGTAGACAGCTGTGATATTGTTCTATAATGTGTACTATCAAACTAATTAAACTGCAGCTCGCGCAAAAGGATCTGGATTGGTGGATTGAATATAATAGATGAGGATGGTTATGCTACAAATAACTTTTAGCCCAAAAGATTCTGAATTCTTATGTTTACATTTCTGCCTTCTCCCACTGTCCACCTGTTGAAGGTGTAGTGAAAGTGCTTAGACTATTCAGCAGGTTTTTTTACGTCTTAGTCAATGGTAACTAAATTTCTTTTGTTGGCAGGGAGCGGTGCAACTGGCTGAAGCAATAAGAGACCTGGCGAAAACTTTATTGTCACGTGGTATTTGTTTTTCCTCTCCCTCTTTGTCTCTCTGAGTTGGTGTTCCATAGATATGCATGACAAAAAATTGTATAAATCCTGCAATCATGCAATGATTGAACTTTGAGCATTACAAGAACCAGCTCTCTTTCACTTTTGTACACCAAACATGAACTTTAGCTGGCTCTTTTAACAGATCTCTATATATTCAAGTGAAGAACGCGAATAAAATCCTAATATCCGCTACATTATGTCAGGGTCGGAGATACATATGAACGCTGGCTTCTTGGCAAAGAAGATATACGATGATGATAATGAGCTAGGTGATAATGATGCCGAACAAACTGATGGGAAAGTTCCCATTCTAATAATTTTCTTGTGCATTACCAAGGTATCTTTTTCCCGAAAACCCTCAGTTTAATTTATTGAAACCATAGTTCTAACAACAGTAACAAAACACTAGTTTCTGTTATGAATATTGTGTGTGTATATTCATGAGGCCCAATGGGCAGTATATATAGAGAGTACAAGGGGATATTACAGGGAAATATGCTATATACAGATAAGGAAATACAATGGTATAAAAGGAAATGAATAAGGAATTCTTATTCTAAAACCCCTCTCAAACTCATGGTAGATCATACATACTGAGTTTGAAGAGAAAATACAAATATTGTACTCTAGTCTGTTGCTTCATAAAGAAGGCAGCAATCCGTGGCTTCATGAAGGAAGTCAGCAATCTGTAACTCTAAAGGCACAAATTGTAAAGCAAGAACTCCCTCTTGCACCTGTGAGCGAGTGTATGAAGCATCCACACTAATATATTTGGTGAGTTCATACTTCACTGGGTCACGTGCAATACTGATAGCACCTGTACTATCAGATAGAAGAGTCATAGGTTCTATCACAGTGATGTGGCTAGAGGTCAGAGGGTAGGGTAAGGGTGAGATCGCCCTCTACCCTAGCGGCGAGGCTCTGATCAAACCGAGGTTGGACTGAATAATTTCTTTATTGCCTTCTCAAATGAATCGGCTACGCTTATATATTGGGTGCAAGCCTAACACTTCTTTGCTACGAATACTATATCTATTTCCTAACAAACTCATCTATAATAGGTAACTAATCTCTAAAGAGATAGTAACTTATCTCTTGCTTTATTTAATCCTGTTAGCTCCAATCCAAGTTGTAGCCGAACACAGCTTCCTGTTGCCGAATCGGAAATGGCGCCCTTTTTGCCGAAAGTGTCTTGTAGCCGGTCCAGACCCAGCCAACCAAATCACTCCAAATTGATCACTCCAAATTGGTTTGGCGGTGCCTTTGTTAGGTTTTACCTACAAAGGCGTCCTCAGCCCGAATCGTTGAAAGGGCTTTAGTGACGGTCTATCAAGGTGAGCGGCTTAGCAGTTGAGCCCTGACAGGCTTAAACTCTGGGCGAAGACGGCAGACGAAGTCATAATAAAGGTGAAGGTGATCACGATCCGCCTTCTGCACTTTACGACACTCTTGGCAGAGCGGAGAAACCAGGGTTCAGTAGAATTTGTCGACGGAGGAGTCCTCTTGGCGAAGCGTCTCACGCTGAAGCGAAAAGAACTGAGCATCATTGCTCTGCTGGTATCGCTATCGCAAGTACTTCCAGATCTGGCGAGTAGAGCGTAGACCAACAATGTCTAGCTGGATAGAGTCATCTCTTCGGGGCGGTAGCTGGTGACATTTGAAGGTGGCAGTCGGCGATGGTCGGAGGCAGTGGCCCACGATTGGATGCGGCGGTTGGCAACAGCTAGAGGTGGCGCCACCTCTCTTGCTTGGATTCTGGCATGGGCTGTGGGTGGTGGCCCGATCCGCGGTCAACAAGGAGGTGGCGGCGAGCTCCGGCGTAGGTTGTCGGTCCTTTGGTTGACAAGGTGGCGGTGGATCTCTGCGGGAGCGACCAGGAATGGCGGCAGAAACAACGTGTCAATCTAGGCCTGGACAGCGACCTGATCCGATCCGATCTGAAGATGGCGGCGATGGCGGCCTGGGTGGCGACCTCGGGTTGGACCACAGTGGCGGCGGGATGGCAACGCAAATGAAACTAGGATAAGTGCTCTAACTCTGATACCACGTTATGAATGTTGTGTGTATACTCATAAGGCCCAATGGGTTGTATATATAGGAAGTACAAGGGTATATTACAGGGGAATATATCATATATAGATAAACAAATACAGAGTTATACAAGGAAAGGAATAAAGAATTCCTATTCTAACAGTTTCGATGCACTTTGACAAGGTACTTATTTTTTTCGAAATCCCTCAGTTTCATTTATTGAAACCAGAGTCTAACAACAGTAACAGAACATTACAAAATGTTGGGATGGCTCATCGTCACTAGGGAAGGTAAAACGCAAACTTCATTTATACATCCACCTCTCAGACTACACAAACTGCTATAGCATTAACGAAAGCTAAAAGCAAAGATTTTGAAGTCTGAAAATCTTTTATTACAGAGGAGCTCTACACAAGGCCATCTTTAGCGCAATGAGAACAAAACTGAACTAATCCCTCAGTCTTCTCATCATTGGCGCCCACCCTTGCGTTCGGTAGAAAGCTATGATATTGTTCTATAATGTGTACTGTCAAACTAATTAAACTGCAGCTCCCACAAAAGAATCTGGATTGGTGGATTGAATATTATAGATGACGATGGTTATGCTACAAAGTTTTTGCTCAAAAGATTCTGAACTCTTCTGTTTACATTTCTCCCTTCTCCCTACTGTCCACCTGTGGAAGGTCGTAATGAAAGTGCTTGCACTATTGAGCAGGTTTTTTTACGTCTTAATCAATGGTAACTAAATTTCTTTTTGTTGGCAGGGAATGGATCTACTGGATGGAGCAATAAAAGTCCTGGACCAATGTTTCTTGAAACGAGACCAGGTGTGAAACAGTGAAAGTGCTTACAATAGCGAACGGGCCTCTAGCGTAATGGCTAAATCGCTCTAGTAGCACCCTCCAGGTCCTGGGTTCGACTCCCAGTGGGAGCGAATTTCAGGCTGGGGGAAAAAATCCCCTCGCCTGCTACCACACCAAAGCACAGGTCTAAAGGCTGTTGACCCAGGTCGTTCTCACGCGGGCAATGATGCCGCTGTGTAAGGGTGGAGCAGGGGTTCGGGGGTTTTCTCGATTTGCGTGAGAAGGATCGTCTTCTTCTTAAGCAAAATGCCCGGGGGGCCATCTTAGCCCCCCGGAGGTCGAGTTTTTTGAAAGTGCTTACAATATCGAGCAGGTTTTTTACGTCTTAATCAATGGTAACTAAATTTCTTTTGTTGGTAGACAAGGAAAGTGGCTGCAGCACGAAGATACCTGGAGAAACATTGCTTTTCACTAGGCGCGGTGAAAATTTTCTTGTCATGTGGTATTTCTTTGTCCTGCCCCTCTTTGTCTCTCTCTGAGTTATGCATGACAGGAAAATTGTACGAGTCCTGCAATCATTCAATGATTGAACTTTGAGCATTGCAAGAACCAGCTCTCTTTCGCTTTTGTATGCCAAAACATGAACTTTAGCATGCTCTTTTAACAGATCTCTATGTATTCAAGTGAACAATGTGAGTAAAATCCTAATATCTGCTACATTATGTCAGGGTTGGAGATACATATGAACACTGAAATCTCAAGCAAAAGTCTGAGAAAAAGTTCATTAGTTTCGTTGCATGTTACCAAGGTACTTTTTTCCCTGAAAATCCTCAGTTTCATTTATTGAAACCAGAGTTCTAACAACAGTAACAGAACATTACAAAAGCTGGGACGGCTCATCACCTCCAGGGAAGGAAAAACACAAACTTCATTTTTTACTTCTACATCTCAGACTATGCAAACTGCTATAGGAAGTCTGAAAATATCTTATTAGAGCAACTCCAGCAGGGCCCCTACTTGAGCCCTCAAAACTCAAATTTGAAGGCTTGAGATAAAAAACGAGCTCTAGCAGAGCCCCTACTAGAGCCCTCAGATTTGAGGAGGCCCTCAAATCACCCTCCCACCCCTCATTCCTAGGGGCCCTCTACTCCGGCTCTCATTTTTCAGCTTTCCTCGTTTTTTGTGGAACAGTTGTGCTTTCAATTTAAATTCGGAACAAATTTGAATTTAAATTTGAATATTCGTATTTGAATTCATATTTGAATTCGGAACAAATTTGAATTTAAATTTGAATATTCATATTTGAATTCGTATTTGAATTTAAATTTGAATGTTATGTGATGAACTTTGTGCTTTCAATTTAAATTCGGAACAAATTTGAATTTAAATTTGAACATTCGTATTTGAATTGAACAAATTTGAATTTAAATTTGGATGTTATGTGATGAACTTTGTGCTTTCAATTTAAATTGAACAAATTTGAATTTAAATTTGAATATTCGATTTGAATTCATATTTGTGCTTTCAATTTAAATTCGAATAAATTTGAATTTAAATTTGAATATTCGTATTTGAATTCGAACAAATTTGAATGTTATGTGAAATCATAAATATTTTATTATGTATTGTGCTTTTGTCCCATACATATGCATATAGTGTGTGAGAAATAGAGGAATTAAGAAGTAGGGCCTGCTTTGAGAGCTCCTGCTGAGTGCAATTGTAAAACAGGCCTCAAAAGTAGGAGCCTCAAATGAAAAGTAGGCCCTGCTTGAGGCCATCACTGGAGTTGCTCTTACAGAGGAGCTCCACACAAGACCATCTTTAGCGCAACGTGAACAAAGCTGAACTAATCCCTCAGTCTTCTCGTCATTGGCGCCCACCCTTGCGTTCGGTAGAAAGCTAAGATATTGCTCTATAATGTGTAGTGTCAAACTAATTAAACTGCAGCTTGCGCAAAAGGATCTGGATTGGTGGATTGAATATAATAGATGAGGATGGTTACGCTACAAATAAATTTTAGCTCAAAAGATTCTGAACTCTTTTGTTTACGTTTCTCCCTTCTCCCTAGTGTCGACCTGTGGAAGGTGTAGTGAAAGTGCTTACACTATTGAGCAGGTTTTTTTACGTCTTACTCAATGGTAATTAAATTTCTTTGGTTGGCAGGGAACTGAGCTACTGGCTTTAGGAATAAGTGACCTGCAGAAAGAAGACCCGCCGGAAGAACTGGTGAAAACTGAATTCTCAAGGAAGCGTCCGAGAAACAGTTCTGAAGATTCTGGCATGGTGACAGCAAAGTGCAAACACTGCAACAATGCCTTGAAAGGTGCGTCGACTCTTGGTACTTCTCACCTGTTAAGACATCTTAGGAATGCTCATCAGGTGGACTTACCATCATTGTCAGAAAACAACGGGAATGACACATCAAGAAAGCGTCTTAAGGGTACTTCAAGGACAAAATCTGGTGTCTGGCAGCACTTTACCAAGTTGCCTTCGGCCGATCCTGGCGGGGTTATGGCAGGGTGCAACTACTGCAAGAAACCCTTAAAAGCTGACTCAAAAAATGGTACTTCTCATCTGTGGAGGCATTTCAATAAGCTTCATGCGGAAGAGGCAAAGTCTAATTATCCGAATTAACCCCCCACAATATTGTTTGTATTGCTTCGAAACAACTACATAGTTGATTAAGAGTGAATAATGTTGAGGAACCGTCGCTGGCGACCAGTCCGAGTGATTCCTCTGTTTAGAACAAGAACGAATCAATCACAGAAGAATAGATTGAACACACAGAGAGAGATAGAGAGAACTCCTGATATTTCTTTATTGCTTTCATTCATGTGTGTATAATATGCTGGTATGACTCCCTATTTATAGACTACAATGAATTGCCCACCATGGTAGTGTGGATCACGCCCAGCCCAGTGTTTCTTAACACTCCCCCTTGGGCACTCATCCGACATGTTCATGCCTCATTAAAACTCCATAAAAACCCAGTGGGAAAAAATTGGAGAAAGAGCACATGATACATGTGATGCTGCGATGCACGAATTGCCTCATTAAAAACCTTGGTCGAGAAACTTCATGGAAAACTCGTTAAGGGAAAAAGAGTACAATTCACCCAATTTCATTTGATCTTCAGGACTTTATTTCTTTGGGTACTTAATCTTCATGATCAAGATATAATAACGGGCTTGAGAAAATTCTCCCCCTAAATTCTGTACTTCTCTAAGTCTTATCATTCCAATCCCTCACACGCATCTTTCAAAGCTAGATACGGGGAGTAACTTAGTGAACAAGTCTACATGACTTAGTGTGCAGTATTTTAATCTTATCCATCTTTGCAATTCAAGAGCATAGAGGAACTTGGGGTTGATATGCCTACATAGCCCGTCTGCACTTGTGCAACACAAGTCGCATTATCTTCATGGATAATTGTGGGGTTTGCACAATGTTCATTCCACATGATCACTGGATGTGGTGAACCGTTCACTGAACCAAGCGCACTCGTGCGGCTTCATCTGATGCTATAATTTCTGAGTGGTTCGTCGAAGTAGCTCAAGGCTTTGCTCAGACGATTTCTAGAAAATTGTAGTTCCACCACATGGAAATACATAGCCTGTTTGTGACTTAGTGGTATACGGGTCAAACAGTACCCAAAGATCTCAGCATAGTCAATCAAGTTCAAATCTTGATTCTTTCTGTAAAACAATCCAATATCCTTCATTCCTTGAAGATGTCCTTTATGCCCTGCCAATACCTTTTGGTTGGCTCTGCACTGTACCTTGCTAAGAGGTTCACGCCAAATGCAATGTCCGGTCTAGTGCAGTTTGCTAAGTACATGAGCGCTCCCACTGCACTCAAGTATGGGAATTCCGGTCCCAGGACTTCCTCCCCTCTTCCCTAGGTCCGAAAGGATCTTTTTCTTCTTTGTAAAGACCTCACGATCATCGGTATTTTCGAGGAAATGCTTTCAAGCCAAACATTTCAATCACCTTCAGGTGTAGGTCGACTGATGTACCAAGATTCCTTCAGGGATGTGATCAAGCTACAGGCCTAAGCAAAACTTGGTTTTGCCCAAATCTTTCATTTCAAATTCTGACTCCAAGTAGGAGCTTACTTCTTTTATGTCTTTCGGCTGTCCCGATGATATTCGATCATCTACATACACATAGATTATACGTAATCCATTCTGGATCGCGTATAAATATACCAGACAGTCTTCATTGTTCGTAGCCTTTCTTGCAGAGAAAGACGCTTAGCGTTTATACCACATTCTTCTAGATTATTTCAATCCATACGGTTGACTTTCTGAGTTTCACACTGCATGATTTCTATTTGCTCTGCCTTGGTTCGGAGAGGATTCCTTCAGGACTCTCATATAAATTTCTGAATCCAAGTTACCGTAACGGTATGCAGTCACAACTCCATCAGTTTCATTTCTATGTTCAAGTTCACTACCATTGAGATCAAGTATCTAAAGGTAATTCCACTCATGACTGGAGAGTAGGTTTCTTCATAATTAACTCCAGGACGTTGAGTGAAACCTTGGGCTACGAGCCTTACTTTATATCTCACTACTTCATTTCTTTCATTTCTCTTTCGAACAAATACCCACTTGTGCCCAATGGGGTGTACATGGAGAGGCGTGCGGCATACGGGCCCAAACACCTCTCTTTTGTTCAGAGACAGCAATTCAGTTGCTATTGCCTTCTTCCAATCTGATATTTTCTTACATTCAGCGAGCGATGCAGGCTCGGGATCAAGATCAATGATGGAGGCAATTTTCTTTGCGAAGTAGATATCGATATTAGCGGTTGTCCTATTCAGGGACTCCCGTGTGCACATAATTTATAGCTATTTCTTCATGAGCTGCTTCTTCTGGAGCTTCTTCTTGCACATCGCTTCTTTCAATTGCGGTGGCAAGCCCTTTAGTTTTTTTTCCGGCTCCGATGTGTGCGCACACATCCATGCCAATGGGGATATTCAGATCCAGTATGCCCTTTTTGGAAGGTGTCATATTTGTGCCAGGTCTCAACTGGCTCCCCTTCTTATTCTGGGGGATTTCGGTGATCGGCTGTGGTAAGTCCTTCTTATCCTTCTTCACCAGGCGTCCCCGGTTACTAAGGATTCGAGGAACCGGAGTTCTCGTCCTCATTTTTTTCTGAGGCCTCTGGACGAGATTAGGGATACCTTCTGCTTTCTTTGGTATTTCAACCCTTTCCGGTGCAGTGCGTGCAGGCACATGCGACTTAGTCACGCTCTTCAAATCACTAAAGTGATCAGGCAGCTAATTTGCTAATGCTTGCAAATCAATTGTCTTCTGGACTTCTATTGTCTTCTGGACTTCTCTTGTCTTCTGGACTTTTCTATCTGCATTTCTAATACACTTTTTCTTTTCATGTGCTTCATAATGAGCAGGTATTCCTTACCGTACTCTTCTTTAGTCTCAACGTGGAAACCATTTGCGCAGATATTCTTAAAACTTAGGAGAGTTCTAGTCGATTCTGGGTACAATAAGACTTCTTCAATGACCAAAATTGTGCCCATGTGGCTCTTCCGAACCAATTATTCATGCATCGCTCGCGATTGTCGTAAAAATCGCAAGGTTCTTACGTATCGACTGAAAATACTTAGTCTCTCTTTTGTTGTGCCGATGCTGGCTAAGCACACTTCCTTTATAGGGCGCTACACGTGTTCTAATATAGGGTATTTTATTAATATGTATAGAAGGCATTCAACACATAAATAAAATACGCCAATATCAGAACATATCATGCCATCATAAACTGAATAAATGAATGAATTTTTCAAATATCATCCAACCATTACGAGAAAATAACAATCCTTAAGTACCATCTACGCAAATTCTAACATATTCTTCCACACAAAATAAATGACAATTAAAGTCTAAATGCATTCTGTGCACTAGACTTCTTCTGCTATTCTCTCAGAGGTGATATTCTCTTCAAGAGAAATCATGGCGACGACTGTTTCTAGGTCGAGAGGGAGTGCTGCCGTCGTGATGGTTTCAACCTTCACCAGTGCAGGCAGCTACTCCGAACTCTCCCCCTCAGCCGATCGATGCAAAGTGGGCTTCATGCTGCCCTTTGCCATCCCGCTTTGGCTTGCTGGCCTTATTCTCATGTGGAGCATATGATTTGCCTTTCTGGGCTGCGGTCTTACCCTTCTTTCCCTCTTCTTTTCATCAAGTGCTTTTCACACTTTGTGGCTCCCAGCGTTGGCTTCACGGCCAGCGGAGCTGCCTGTGGCTGAGTGACGCAATTCTTGCGGAGAAGTTCGTCCTGAGCCTCCACAACCCGCATCATATCATTCAATTCGGCGTACTCCTTGTAGCCGTCTTGACGATAGTTGCGGGCGGATTGTACGGCATTGGGGTGAAAGGTGGACAGGGTCTTCTACTCATCTGAGATCTGCTTGCCACAGAGTTGAAGACTAGTACAAATCCTATGCAAGGCAGAATTGTACTCCCCGACCGTCTTAAAGTCAACAAATCTCAGTCTGATCCACTCCTGCTCTGCCTGAGGAAGAATGGTGTACTTCAGCCTCTCAAACCGCTTCTTGAGTGCGGTCCAGAGTGCTAGCGCGCTTTTCTCCGCCACATACTCATTCTTGAGAGTGAGGCAGAGGTGGTACCTGAGAAAATGAAGTGCCTGATCATTCTCCTCAGGTGTGGGTTGGGCGTCATTCAGTCCACCAATCCTATATCTGCGCGGAGCTTCCTGGCTTCAAGCACAATCTTGACATCGGATGCCTACGTCAGATAGTTTTGGCCATGCTGGGCCAGCTCCTCGAACTCCCAGTTCATGATGCTAGTCATCTAAATGTGTATAAGTCTAGTACTGATAGACATGCACGGAATAATTCACTGCGGGTAAATAAATAGTACAAAAGGTTCTCACAATGTTTCATAATTTTCTATGCATTTTCTATAATTTTACTGCTATTTTCAGTGATTAAAAGCAATTTAAACAATTGCAATTAACCAAAATAGTAAATAAATACAGAAAATACATAAAACAGTAATAGCATAAATAAATAAATAAATAAGCTTCAAATGCTAAACAAAAATGCAAAATTCGGATTCCCGAGGCCTTTTTATGCTAAAATATGAATTTTCAGCAAATTCTGCAATTCCAGAGGGTTTCTACGCAAATTTTAAGTTCAGAGAAAAATTCACGCAATTTTCTGATTTACCGATAGCCGGCCCACCCTATCGCTTTAACCCATGTACCAATTAGGTTTCCGGCCACTTCCGATGCGTATGGCGGTGGCTATTTGGTGGCCGACGGCGAGCGTCGCGGGCGGTCCAGCCGGACGACGGCGCGGGCGGAGGCGCCGGTCGGGCTAGCGGCGGCGGCGTCCATCTGAGACCACCAGCCAATGGCGATAGCGCCCGAGCTGCCGGCTCGGGCGGGGGCGCATATGGACGGCACGGCTACCCGTTGCGGCGGCGCTTCACGGAGACGGCACGGCCATGGCGGCCGGGCGAACTCTTCGGGAGCGGCGGCATGGAGCGGCGGTCCGGCGAGCGCGCATACGGGCGCAACCACCGAGGCGGAGTGGCACTACTACTTGCCGTCGGTTGCCGGACTTCAGTCCACAATAGTAGGGCGCATCTGAGCGCGGTCGCGAGAAGGTAGCGATGTCGGCGGCGCGCAGCTCGAGGTTCCCGAGGCGACGACCCCAACAACTTCGTGGCGGCGGCGCTGCGGACGGCGTTAACGTCGTTGAAGGCCGATTGGCGATCGACCGAAGCGTGCGTTCGAACGCAGCGCGCGTCAGCGCGTGAGGGCCGAGCGGCGAGGTCGGCCGCGCACGGTGGCTTCACACCGGCGGTGTTTCCCGGCCGGTGATGGCTTCTAGCCAGTGCCCGATCTGTATTGTGTGTTTGATTTTTTTTTTCTCGTGCAGCAGCTAAGCAAAATCAAACGACGACAAAAAAAATAGATGCATAAAATTTTCGTTTCTATTTTACGATGCAATCAACATCTACCCCGTTTCGCAATCTACCGATCGACATTGTGCCGGCGATTTCAGATCTGCTCGCGGTAGATTGGGGCGGATTTGCATCATTTCTAATGTACAGTGCAATCAACATCTACCCCGTTTCACAATCTACCAATCGGCATTGTGCCGGCGACTTCAAGTCTGCTCGTGGTAGATTAGGGCGGATTTGCACCGTAGAGATTCAATCTAGAACACGAAAAGAAAATACAAATTCAAAAGCGATCTAAAAAATTCATTCTGTGCTTCGATGATTACCTCGTTCACCAGAGCGAAGTCGTCGCGATAACGTGTTGAGGAACCGTCGTGGCGACGACCCGAGCGATTTCTGCTTAGAATAAGAACGAATCAATCACAGAATCACAGAAGAATAGATTAAACACACAGAGAGAGATAGAGAGAACTCCTGGTATTTCTTTATTGCTTTCATTCATGTGTGTATAATATGCTGGTATGGCTCCCTATTTATAGACTACAATGAGTTGCCCACCATGGGCCGTGGGCTACTGGCCCAGGCCCAGGTTTCTTAACAAATAAGAATAGCTTCCCTTCTGATTGGTGTTGACTATGGACATTCACCACGGGCTATCGGCTATTAGGCGTAACTGTACCATAGGAGTATTTCGGTTAGAGCAACTCCAGCAGGGCCCTTACTTGAGCCCTCAAACCTCATATTTGAAGGCTTGAGGCAAAAATAGAGGTCTAGCAAGGCCCCTACTAGAGCCCTCAAATTTGAGGAGCCCCTCAAATCCCCCTCCCACCCTCATTCCTAGGGGCTCCTCCACCCCTCATTTTCTGTTTTTCCTTGCCGTGAAACTTCTCCCGCCCCCCGCCTGCATCTTTCTCGCCGCCTCGCCCGACTCCTCCCGGCGCCCGTCCCCTCCTCCCACTCCGCCATCCGCCTCCCTCTTGCTCCTTCCCGCCGCGCCCCTTCCCCGGCGCCTCCACCCCCTCCACCGCCTCGCCCCTTCCCGCCGTCCCGACTCCGCCTTCCCCCGCCCCTTCCCTTCTGCCCGCGCCTCGCCCCTCCACCGCCTCGCCCCCTCCCCGCGCCTTCCCGCGCCTCCGCCCGCTTCTCGCCGACCCGACTCTCTTCGCTTCCGCCTCTTCTTCCCGGCGCCTCGCTCCTCCACGCGCCTCGCCTCCGCCCCTCCTCGCCCCTTCCCGCGCCTCGCTTCTCCTCGCGGCTCCTCTTGGCGGCTCTCTCTCGGAGCGGGCGGCGTGGAGGGCGAGCGGGTGGCGTCAGCGCAGCATAAGCGGCCGAGGCGCGGTGGGTGGGCGGCGGCGCGCGAGACACCGGCTCTGGCGTCCGCCTCGGGATCCCCATCCCATTCCCCGTGTTCCCCTCCGTGCCCCCTGCTGCACTCGCGTCGCGCCGCCGCGGGCTGCCGGTCGTCGGCGGCTGGCGGGGGTGGAGGGGAGAACGCAGCGAGTGGGACAGGCGCGGGAGGAGGTGCGCATGAGGAGGCGGGAGATCTGCGGCGGCGGTGGCGTGGCGAGGAAGCGGCAGTGCAGTGGAAGCGTGGCCGAAAGCAAGATGAGAATTTTGAGAATGGCGAGTGGGCCTACATGTCATTCTCACTTGGATTGAATTTGAGGGCCCGATTTGAGGGCTTCTGCTGGAGTTCAACTCAAAAAACAGGGCCCTCAAAAATAGGGGAAGCCCTCAAATCAAAAGTAGGGGCTCTGATTTGAGGGCTCCTGCTGGAGTTGCTCTTAGGACATGAGTGTTATGAAGCCCTTACCTAAGGTTGTTGGTGGATAAATACTGAAACTGCCCTTTAGTGGGTTTGTCTATAAATAGCGATCTTGTTGTAAGGAGAGGGTGACAATGATAATAAATAACTCTTACTATTCCCTCACATATGTGTCTCTCATTGTGTCCATTGTCTCCTATGAGACTGATCTACACCAATGTCACGACGACTACTAAATCTCAACGTGTTATCAGCTTCGATGGCTCTCAAATCGGGTATATCGTTTTATACATTGGCAAGGTGACCAATCTTGTTCAAGGTCTAATCGGCAAAATCGATATGTGTTTCTTTCGCATGAACCTGTGCGCCTTTTTCGCGTGGCTCTCAATCTGCAGTTTTGCAAGTAAGATAATCCGGTAGATTAAATTGCTATACCTCAGATTGGATCCGTTTAATTGCTAATTAGGAATTAGTTAGCATGGGAGTTAAATGTTTCTTGCCGTTTGTGGACTGGATCACGGATTGCTTGCACACCTTACGGCACGGTGCTGCCCACTTGCCACCGCCGCCGTCGCGTCCTTGCATCGCCGGGTTTGAGTCGCAGCGCTGCCACACGCACTAGCATCGCGCACCCGCAGGCGCCCGACGCGTCGCCGATGCCACTTGCTGTTTTACTACGAGGAACGCGACCGCCGCGCCTGCACGCCGCCTGATCCGCCCCGTTCCCGATGCGCCGTCGTTTCCGGCCCAACTGTCAGATCCTTCGGATTTGTTCTGAAATGGAGGGAAGTTACTCTACACGATAAATTAGATGTTTTTGGCACAATAACGTGATGCTTTTCTCGTTCCAGCTCAGGGTTTATATATGCTTACAAATCCGGTCTCGCTAATTCACAGTCGTCTGAAATTTTGTGAAAACACAGTCATCTAAAATTGCACAATAATAAACCTAAAATTACATTGCTAAGTAACATGTAATTTTAGAACAACCTTACTAAAATTTTTAGTTCTATTTGTTTTTTCATTCGTAGGGTTCACCTAGGTTTACTTTTTTTTTTGTCTAGATTAGAATTTGTTTTGTCTATGTACTTTGTAGTGGTTCACTAACCTTTTTTTTTTGCTAATTCTCAAGCCTAAAATTGCATTTTTAAGTAATGTGCAATTTTAGTACAAAGTGGCTGTTTTCACAAAATTTCAGTCGGCCTGTGGTGTAGACAACCCCTTACAAATCAGTCCCAAAGGTCAAATTGAAATTACCCGCGCTAATGACTGTTTACGGTAAATTAAACGTGATGACGTCAACAGTAATTAGTGAAATGTGTATTAGCCGTAGATCATCCTTCGAAGGGGCCTTGAGCGATCTCGACCGTCCAGGCTTCATAATGCGACGTGTGCAGCCTCGCATGTGCGTCGTCGATCGAAAGCTTCGGGCGCTCCCTGCCGGCGGTTCCTTGTCGGTTGAGTGTTGACTAGTGACGGCACCGCGCGAGGTCGGTGGTGGCAAGCTGAGCAGAGGATTCGATCGTGGGCCACCCGTGCGAGAACCAGACGAGATCATCCCCGAAACTAGGCGCCATCGATGGCGAATAGATTGTCCTGTGGTGAGTTCATGCTTAAACCATTTGGAACCCATGGATAGTAGGGGTGAAAACGGGTCGGATTCGGACGGATATTGCTGTTACCATATTCTAACCCATATTTTTTCTCGGATTGGCACCAATCGGATTTGGTACCAATCGGATTCGCGTGTCGGATCGGGAGATTAACCCATTTCGTTTGCACCCTACTTGTTTATAAGAATGCATACAGTGCAGTAAATGAGTAGACGTACCTGACTTGATGTTACTATTTAATAGCTGATGTGGAAGATTTTATTTTACCATTACAAAAGAAAATGAAACGTCAAATAGTAGCACTAACCTGAAATCAAACTTGAAGATGTATCGGATTCGGACGGATATTCGGATTCGGACGGATATTGCTGTTACCATATCCTAACCCATATTTTTTTCTCCGGATTCGGTACTAGTCGGATTCGGTACCAATCGGATTCGGTGTCGGATCGGTCGGAATTAACTCAACCCGTTTTCACCCCTAATGGATAGTCCATCTGCAACCGCGCGCCTACGTCATCTATGTTTGAATTGGACCTGTATTGATCATGCAGGCCGCGATGACGCGACGTTGACGGAGGCACGCGGTTTGTGGTCGACCGAGATGCGCCTATCGGTGGCGGATCCAGAAAAATTTTGGAGGGCTGAAGTACCTTCAGCTCGACCTCAGCCCTTCTACATTATACATCCATAGCTAAATATTTAGGGGCTCAAGGGGTCCGTAGCGGTAGGGGGCTCGAGCCCCCGCCTCCCCGCCGGATCCGCCCTATGCCCCTATCGATTCGCCGATCTCCGGCCAACTTGAGGACGCTGCCCGGCCAGTGCGGTTTCACGCGGTGTGCGGTCGCCTTGCTCCCAGCCGCCGGGCAAGGCTGCTGCTGACGCCCGTGCGTCTTCTCAGGGACCACCCGCCACTGCCCTTGCGCGCCCAGAGCGTGGTGATCGACACCAGTGCCGTCGCCACCCGCAGCCGCCTCCTCGAATTTTCAAAATTTTGAATTTGTTACAATTTCGGCTAAATTAATTTTCTTTTCCAACTTGGCAAACCCCTCCAGTTTTACGCCTTTGTTTTTGGCTATTCCCTGTTAGCTAATCTAGTTATTCTGCATGTCAGTTACTATTCTGCCGTCAATAAAGCAGTGCATGCACATAGTGCAAGTTAGTTTTCTTGGTAATTAGTAGGTTAATTTTCTTGGTAATTAGTAGTTCAGTTTCTCAGGTAATTAGTGGGTCAGTTTCTTTTGTTTAACTGCTATAAAGGGAGGAAGTAAAAACCTGAAAAGCTCCTGGTTTTGGGCAGCGCCAAAATCTTCTTGTGTTCGTGCGTTTGATTGCTCGAGTTCCGGCCAACAATTGGTATCGAGCCGTTTACGCTCTAGAGGCGGCGATGTCGGACTCCTCGGCGGCGCGGAGGTGCCGCCTGCCCGCCCAGCACCAGCGCCCGTTCGCGATGCGCCACCGTCGCGGCGTGGCGCGAGCGTGGCGGCGCATGGGCGGGCGCGAGATGAGCGGCCGATCATCGCCCACCGCACCATCAA
>JAYEVI010000373.1:0-127818 GCA_036346575.1 Dendrocalamus sinicus | reverse complement strand
TGTGTACCTCTTTATATGTGGATGACATTGTGCTTCTGCTTCTTCTCTTTGCACTACTCGACCGACCATTGCTGCACTTGATCAGAGTTCTCCATGAAGGATTTGGGTTCCCTCCACCACTTCCTTGGCGTCGGTGTCACCCTTGACCATGGACTTTTTGTGCCAGCGCCAATATTGCTTGGAGATTCTGGAGCGCGCCGGTATGTCTGATTGCAAGCCTTGCAGCACACCTGTTGACACATGCGCCAAGCTCTCCTCGACCGAGGGCCCTCCAGTACCGGATGCTACTGATTATCGGAGTCTAGCTGGTGCTCTTCAGTACCTCACCTTCACTCGGCCTGACATTGCTTATGCAGTACAACAGGTTTGTCTCCACATGCATGACCCCAGGGAACCACATTTGGCAGCTCTTAAGCGGATTCTTCGCTATCTTCGTGGTTCTTTGGACTATGGCCTACTTCTTCGGCGATCTTCCTCCTCAGATTTGATTGCCTACTCTGATGCTAAGCCGGCTGTCCCGACACGCGCAAGTCCACCTCAGCTCGCCGTGTTCCTTGGTGACAACCTTGTCTCCTGGTCCTCAGCGGCAGCCCACTCGTTTCTCGCTCAGTAGCGCGGCGAATATCGCATGTCGCCAAGTCATGTTGGCCGGCAGCTCTGCGAGAACTCCACGCTCCACCTACTCGGGCAATTGTTGTTTATTGTGACAATATCAGCGCGTGTATCTCTCCACCAACCCGATTCAGCACCAACGCCTGAAGCATGTGGAGATTGACCTTCGCCGTTCGCGATCAGGTTGCCATAGGAGCTATGCGTGTTCTTCATGTACCGACATCCTCCCGGTTCGCGATATCTTCACGAAGGGCTACCCACTGTTTTTGAGTTTTGCTCCAGCCTAAACATCCGTTCTCTGGCGTTTAGGCTGCGAAGGTGTTAACCATCTCCTATTATTCCTCCTGTAATCTGGCGGACTCCTAATCCTCTCCGATATTGATGCTATGAATCGGTTGAGAGAGATGGAAAGTCTTGTGCCTATATGTACTCACGTTCTCTGTCAATGAAATAGTCGCGTGAGCCATATCCGCTATCGCGGCAACCGCGACCGCACGGGCGTGTCTTCGGGCTTTGGCCATCCGCTCGCGCCTCTGCGGCAGCCGACGCAGCGGCACCGCAGCGGCCGGCGCCGATCGGCCGGCCGGACCACGCGGCGCCTTTGCCACGCCTCGTCGCCTCCGCTCTGCCTCTGCAGCACGCTAGCACCCAGGCACCGCCGTCCAGCAACTGAGCAACCATCAGGGAGCAGGCAGCCGGAGCCGGTGAGTACTTCTGTCTTTTTGAGTGATTGTCTGTACAAGAGTTTGATACATTATCGTCGGCGCTGACGATTGTTTTTTTAAGTGAAAATCAATTTAGTGGACAGATCCCTACATCATTCCTTCGACTCACAAGTTTGGTGTTTCTGGATCTTAGCTCAAACAACTTAACATGTTTAGTACAACTCAACTCATTTTGGAGATTAAGAAAGCTTTCTGCCTTGTCTCTCTTAAACAATAAGTTGTCTGTCACGGATGGAGAAATCAGTAAATCCACATTACCCTTAATGCCTAAACTTGATATTCGAACTTGCATGGGCACCAGTTTGTGGTCAGCTATGCCAAATGCATGGGGTTGCCTCTGTTCTGGAGGCGCATCCGTGGATCCACGAGGCAAGCCATCTATGCAGAGATTGTGCTGTGTGATTGTTATGAGCTGGACTCTTCTTTTATAGATGAAGTTGATGCAATTTCGTTGATTCGACTATTGCTTGCAGGGATTATGGTCTTAAATATAATGTTACCCTAGGAGGTGAAGTGGAGGATATGTTTGCTCTGCTGAGCGAGGTTAAACGGCAAATCCATCTATCAGTGCGGTATCTTCACTTCTTTAGGCGCCATTGCTTCTAATTACCAGAGGCTTCGGG
This sequence comes from Dendrocalamus sinicus, assembly GCA_036346575.1. Taxonomy (NCBI): domain Eukaryota; kingdom Viridiplantae; phylum Streptophyta; class Magnoliopsida; order Poales; family Poaceae; genus Dendrocalamus; species Dendrocalamus sinicus. The sequence continues at coordinate 125,858 of JAYEVI010000373.1, read as the reverse complement.
TGGAGAGTGTTTGCTCAAGGTTGGGCCCGGTCTCGTTGGGGTTCTTGTGGAGCAGGATCGACTTTGCTCCTTGAAGAAATGGTAACTCAAGTTCGATTTTTGGCAGATTGTCTAGCCTAGCAGATACTGCTCAATAACATTGTCAGTTTTGATCGAGTCTTTAATGCTTACAGATAAGAAGGGGCAATGTGGCTATAACTGTTAAGGTATACAGTTTACTCATTTTTATTGTGTGTTGGTATATAAAAATTCCAACTTGCTTGCAATTATGTGCTTATCTCTTTGGAATAACACTTTTCACAAAAAGTGGCTGATCCTTTGGGCTTTATAGGTTGCTGCAATGGGACTGAAACCTTCCGCTCACTTAGGGAAAGAACTGGCTGAACTTAAGTGTCATCTGCTCCAAATGAATGAGTATGCTCCTCATTGTACATGCCTTTTTGTCATTTTCCCTTGGGATATTTTATACTAGAAATAGTGGTTTCTTTCCCCTTGTTAGAACTTATGGGCTTGAATGAGCAAAGGTTGTAGGCTCGTAGCTTCTTGTAGTGATCAATGAGGAACTAGTTTTCAAACAGTAGATCACAATCTGTTCCTTTCTTTGTGTTCGATTCTCATGATTTTCTCTTTTGTTTTTCTGTGTCCCATTAGGAGTTATGGAATCAATGTCGTGGTTGTTGTGGCTACGGGCCAAGCAGGGAAGAAGGGGACTGGTAGGAGAGGAAGAGGAGAGCTAGAGCTGTGGAGTGGTGGTGAGAATGAGAGGATGATGCCCCTTTGCCCCTCACGGGGCTTCTATATGTGAGTGGGGTAGAATGGGAAATTCCCATTCTACCCTTAGTATTTACAAAGGATGGGGGTACACTGGTATATTTACACAGTTATATTCCTCTACACTATTGGGCCTATTACATGTTGGACTAGCCACGGCCCGATCCACGGGGTTGGGCCACCCCTACAACAAGACTCCTCGGCAAAGAAGCGCCGAGGTCCCGATGGGCGAGCTGACGCGATCAACCACCCCAGCCCCCCGTTCCCTGACAGCAAGCACAAGGGTGCCGATGCAACTGATAGCTCGCAGACCCTAGAGGCAATGCTTATGAAGGAACCGGTGAAGCGCCGAAGACATCGTCGAGCGCCGAAGACGTGCCGTCCCGCCGAGGCGATGCCTACAAGGCGGACGACGGAGCCGAGCGCCGAAGACGTGTCGTCCCACCGAGTCGATGCCTACGAGGCGGACGGCGGAGTCGAGCGTCGAAGACGTGCCGTCGAACGCCGAAGACGTGCCGTCCCGCAGAGGCGATGCCTGCAAGGCGGACGACGGAGTCGAGCGCCGAAGACGTGCCGTCCCACCGAGGCGATGCCTACAAGGCGGACGACGGAGTCGAGCGCCGAAGACGTCGCCGTCCACCGGCGATGCCTACGAGGCGACGGCGGAGTCGAGGCCGGCAGCGTATTGTCATCCGCCAAGAGCGTGTCGTCGAGCGCCGAAGACGTCTTGCCCCACCGGGCGATGCTCGCAAGGCGGACGGTGGAGTCGAGGCCGGCGTGTCGTCAGCGCCGAAGACGTGCCGTCTCGCCGAGCGATGCCTACAAGGGACGGGCGGAGTCGAGTGCGGAAGACGTGCCGTCCCGCCGGGCGATGCCTACAAGCGGACGACGGCGGTCGAGCCGGGCGTGTCGTCGGCGCCGAACGTGTCGTCGAGCGCCGAAGACGCCGCCGAGCGCCAAGACGTGCCGTCCCACCGAGGCGATGCCTACGAGGCGGACGGCGGAGTCGAGCGCCGAAGACGTGTCGTCGAGCGCCGAAGACGTGCCGTCCCGCCGAGGCGATGCCTACAAGGCGGACGGCGAAGTCGAGCGCCGAAGACGCGCCGACACTGTTGTTCTCCTACCTTCGAAAAGGAGGGCCCGTGGAGAGCGGGCGCTTGGAGCGTAGGCCGAAGGCACTACGCACGCCGAGGTAGGGAGGCGGGACCGCCGTTCCCCTACCTTCAAAAAGGAGTGCCCGCGGGGGGCGGGCGCTTGGAGCGTAGGCCGAAGGCACTACGCACGCCGAGGTAGGGAGGCGAGACCGCCGTTCCCCTACCTTCAAAAAAGGCCCGCGGAGAGCGGGCGCTTGGAGCGTAGGCCGAAGGCACTACGCCCGCCGAGGTAGGAGGCGGGACCGCTGTTCCCTACCTTCAAAGGGAGTGCCGCGAGGAGCGGGCGCTGGGCGTAGGCCGAAGGCACTCACGCACGCCGAGGTAGGGAGGCGAGACCGCGTTCCCCTACCTTCAAAGGAGTGCCGCGGGAGCGGCGCTTGGGCGTAGGCCGAAGGCACTCACGCACGCCGAGGTAGGGAGGCGAGACCGCGTTCCCCTACCTTCAAAGGGTGCCGCGGGAGCGGCGCTGGAGCGTAGGGCCGAAGGCACTCGCGACGCCGAGGTAGGGAGGCGAGACCGCCGTTCCCTACCTTCAAAGGAGTGCCCGCGGGAGGCGGGCGCTGGAGCGTAGGCGAAGGCACTCGCACGCCGAGGTAGGGAGGCGAGACCGCCGTTCCCCTACCTTCAAAGGGTGCCGCGGGAGCGGCGCTTGGGCGTGGGCGAAGGCACTGCGCACGCCGAGGTAGGGAGGCGAGACCGCCGCCCCTACCTTCAAAAGGAGTGATACACTCCCTGGTGTAACGCGCCCAAAGGTGCAACATCCAGGTGCCGCACCACTAAGGCGAGGCACTCCTAGTGTCTCGGCCATTGCACAATTTTTATACTCCGTAGAGTGCGTGAGGGTAACTGGTGCGTGCGGAGGCGGACCTCGGCGCCGCGACTTGTTTAGAGTCCGTGGCGCGCGTGCGGAGGCGGACCTCGGCGCACGACTTGATTTATAGTCCACGGACTCTCGCGTGCGGAGGCAGACCTGGGCGCACGACTTAATTTATAGTCCTTGGACTCTCGCGTGCGGAGGCAGACCTCGGCGCACGACTTAATTTATAGTCCTTGGACTCTCGCGTGCGGAGGCAGACCTCGGCTCACGACCTAATTTATAGTCCTTGGACTCTCGCGTGCGGAGGCAGCCCTTGGCGCACGACTTAATTTATAGTCCGGAGACCGCGCGTGTGGAGCTAGGCTCGACGCTACGTCTTATTTAGAGTCCGTGGACTATGGCGTGCGGAGCAGAGCTCGATGCGACGCCTTCTTTATAGTCCGAAGACTCGCGCGTGCGGAGCTAGGCTCGACGCTACGTCTTATTTAGAGTCCGTGGACTATGGCGTGCGGAGCGAGCTCGGCGCGCGCCTTCTTTATAGTCCGGAGACTCGCGCGTGCGAGCTAGGCTCGGCGCTTCGTCTTATTTAGAGTCCATGGACTATGCGTGCGGAGCTAGGCTCGGCGCTCGTCTTCTTTATACTCCGTGAGTGCGCGGGCGTCCCCGCTGCGTCTTATTTATACTCCGTAGAGTGCGTGCGGAGCTAGGCTCGGCGCTTCGTCTTATTTAGAGTCCGTGGACTATTGCGTGCGGAGCTAGGCTCGGCGCTTCGTCTTCTTTATAGTCCGAGACTCGCGCGTGCGAGCTGGGCTCGGCGCTTCGTCTTATTTAGAGTCCGTGGACTATGGCGTGCGGAGCGAGCTCGGCGCGGCGCCTTCTTTATAGTCCGGAGACTCGCGCGTGCGAGCTAGGCTCGACGCCACGTCTTATTTAGAGTCCGTGGACTATGGCGTGCGGAGCGAGCTCGGCGCGCGCCTTCTTTATAGTCCGAGACTCGCGCGTGCGAGCTGGGCTCGGCGCCACGCCTTATTTAGAGTCCGTGGACTATGGCGTGCGAGCGAGCTCGACGCGACGCCTTCTTTATAGTCCGGAGACTTCGCGGCGTGCGAGCTAGGCTCGGCGCTACGTCTTATTTAGAGTCCGTGGACTATGGCGTGCGGAGCGAGCTCGGCGCGACGCCTTCTTTATAGTCCGGAGACTTCGCGCGTGCGAGCTAGGCTCGGCGCTTCGTCTTATTTAGAGTCCGTGGACTATGGCGTGCGGAGCGAGCTCGGCGCGGCGCCTTCTTTATAGTCCGAGACTCGCGCGTGCGAGCTAGGCTCGGCGCTTCGTCTTATTTAGAGTCCGTGGACTATGGCGTGCGGGCGAGCTCGACGCGACGCCTTCTTTATAGTCCGAGACTCGCGCGCGCGAGCTAGGCTCGGCGCTACGTCTTATTTAGAGTCCGTGGACTATGGCGTGCGGAGCGAGCTCGGCGCGACGCCTTCTTTATAGTCCGGAGACTCGCGCGTGCGAGCTAGGCTCGGCCTTCGTCTTATTTAGAGTCCGTGGACTATGGCGTGCGGAGCGAGCTCGACGCGACGCCTTCTTTATAGTCCGGAGACTCGCGCGTGCGAGCTAGGCTCGGCGCTTCGTCTTATTTAGAGTCCGTGGACTATGGCGTGCGCAGCGAGCTCGACGCGGCGCCTTCTTTATAGTCCGAGACTCTTACGTGCGGAGCTAGGCTCGACGCCTTCGCCTTATTTAGAGTCCGTGGACTATGGCGTGCGGAGCGAGCTCGACGCGACGCCTTCTTTATAGTCCGGAGACTCGCGCGTGCGAGCTAGGCTCGGCGCTTCGTCTTGCGATTTAAACCAAAAACTGATTAAACGCCGCTGCACGAAAGAGGACGTAACAGCAATAAAAGAATTCGAGGCCAAGCCAGTAGACACCCAACGATGGCAATGAAAGCAGGGGATAAGCCAGTCAAGTAAAAAGCGTAAAAGCGAATCTTGACAGGATGCGCGCCATCATGAAATGATTTAAAGGTATAGTACCTCGCTTGCCCACCTAGATGGACTTGGTCGGCGCGGAAGTTTGGAGCCGAAGTGCGGAGGCTCAGCGTCTGGGCGCCCTGGCGAAGTCCGAAACGGAGGCGAAGGCGGCGCTAGAACGCGGAGATCGATCCTCGCGCATTTGTCTCCAGGGCGGCTACGTCCGGAAGCCACACCTTGCCCAGCAATGAGCAGTTCGACCTCCCACTCCCTGGTAGCTTTTTGCGACATGAGCAATCCATCGTAGAGCTACACGTAGGCGAAGGCGACTTTGCGGAGGCAGTAGGCTTGGAGCCGAAGTTGAGGACGGCGATGCGAAGCCCGGTGTGGCAGTCCGACGCCTTCGACGCGAAGCCCGGAGTCCGGGACGTGCAAAGGCCGGGATACCGCCTTCCATGGCGTGGAGGCGAACGGAGGTCGGCGAAGTTGTCGCAGAGGCGTCGCAGCGGCAGCCATGGCGTGGGGGCGACCTCGCCGCCGCGGATACTCCCAGAGGCGGCTCGGAGCAGGCGACTTCATCGTGTGCGCGGGGAGGTGCTGGCGAAGCTAGCTCCGCTCGGGTTTGGCTCCTTGATGGCGCGTACGTGGTGAGGCTCGCCCGTATGGTCTGGCGCGGCGGGGACCTCGACAACGCGGAGGCACTTTCGCATGCGCGGATGGATGCATGTGGAGACGGGCGGCGCCCGGTGCACGCGGAGGTCCTGTCGGCACGTACCTGTGCTGCGCCGAGGCCGCAACTACATGAGACTTCGACGCCAGAGAGTTGCGACCCCGGCTGTGCGGAGCCCGCTTCATCTGTGTAGAGTCCACGGTCGAGGAGGTCCTCGTTCGCGCGAAGACAGGCCCGTAGCAGTGACGTCTCGCGCGGAGACGGGCCTTTCTGCTTTCGAGTTTCGACGACGTGGAGATCATCACCCAGGCGGATTCTGCTGGCGCTCGGACGCCGAAGACGAGATGCCGAGTGGGGGCCCCCGAGCTGCGCGTGCGAAGTCCGGCTTGCGGAGGCAACGTCCTACGCGGAGCCAGGCCCACGGAGGCGGCGCGGAGGCTTCGTAGACGCTTCGACGACGCGGAGACTTCGGAGGCGAGGCGCTCGTGGACTCGACGACGCGGAAGCTCCCGAGGCGAGGTCCGGAGGCGGGCGCGGAGCCGTCGGAAAGGCGGGGCGCAAGACTCGACGACGCGGAAGCTCCCGAGGCGAGGTCCGGAGACGGGCGCGGAACCATCGGAAAGGCGGGGCGCAGAGCCGGCGGGCGTCGGGCGCGGCAGAGACCCCGGTGGAGGAATCGGACTCCGCGCCGACGCACCTGCGGTCGGCTGCGTGTGTGGAGTTCGCATGCGTCGTTGCGGACGTCCGGCGGGCCAGCAGTGGACGCAGGAGCAAACTTGGTTGGGGTCATCGGTTCGAAGACTCGGCGGGGGCTGGTGCGGAGGTACGCTTGCGAGGTGCACTCCACGCGGTCGAAGGCGTATACGTCGTACGGGCGCCGGCGACCTCAGCTTGCCCATCCCCTGCACACCAGGAACCAAGACGACGGAGAGAGAGAAATGCCTGTATGCATGCATGAGTGGTATGTGAACGAATTCTTGCGCGCAAGGGCAAAACTCGTGGATATTTCCTGCGAAATGCATGCATGGCGGATGTATCAATGGTTGTTTGCATGCGGATGAATACAGGCGAATAACTATTTGCATGTACGGACGGGTACAGTATGCCTAGATGGATGAATGGGTAAGTATGCACACGTGAAACTTTGTTGAGACATGCATGTTCTGGAGATTTTAAGCATGGATGGATGTTCGGATGGATACCTCCAGGCCGGTCCTGAGATTTTAGAGGCCCGGGGCGAAACTAGAAATAGAGGCCCTACTATAAATATCTAAATATAAATCTACACACACACACACACACATATATATATATATATATATATATATATATATATATATATATATATATATATATATATATATATATATATATATATATATATAGGACGAGTGTTTCATGCACCATGGTGCCTAGGCACCAATATCAATACCCGTTGATTTGCTTGAGATTATAGCGTTTGATGTGGGTATCTTCATATACCCATAAAAAGTATATTTGAGATATCAAACTCGGAAAAAATTTAAATTCAACTTCAGTTTAATTAGTTTGAACTATTTTTATGGTATATACTCACTGTAGTTGTATTGAACTCAAAAGTAGTTCAAACTAGTTTGAACTGAGTTCAAAACTAACTTACCATAAATATATCAAGGGTATAAAACATTTTCATACCCAAACTCAAAAAAAATATCAATCATACACGTGTATCGGATGTTGGTGCCTTGGCACCATGGTGCATTACGTAATTTTCCTATATATATATATATATATATATATATATATATATATATATATATATATATATATATATATATATATATATATATATATATATATATATATAAAATTTTACCAACAAACTCTTAAAATGCGTTATGTATTAAAGAAAAATACATATCAAAGAGTTTATAGATATTACCTTAAAAATTTCTTCTAACATTTCTAGATGCGAAGTCATTGATGATGGTATTGATATCAATCTCATCCAATAATTTCTTCTCAATACATAAAGTTGCCAAACCGTTTAACCTCTCTTGAGACATTGTTGACCTTAAATAATTCTTCAACAATTTCAACTTTGAAAAGCTTCTTTCAGCTGATGCCACGATCCACGAGCATAGTAAATAAAATCCGATAAGCAATAGAAATATTAGGATAACAATCCGCTTCTCGACAAACTCAAAGATCTCCATAGCGGACATTGGTTTATCGATAAAGTCAATTGCATAACACTTAACTCAGAAATTAGATCATTTAACTCAACATCGGATGAACCATCTAGAGAGAAAGTTTCTGCGAATTTTGTACAACATTCTTTTAATTCATTCGATCCAATGACTTCAATGTTGTTGAACTCATTAAAAATCCAAATATACTTCGAATGTTTGGAGTTCTTGAAATCTACTTTTCAATGAATTGATTGCCATATCAACCATAACAAAAAAATAGTTAACTTCAAATTCCTTCTCGACTTGCAAAACGCTTCATCACAATCAATTTCATCAAACTGTTTCTTCCTAAGAACACGCGTTTAATCGAAATGATGGCTCTATATTCATTTGAGCTGCAATATCTTTGGCAATGATCATACTCAAGCAAACCCTTCATTTCTATAAGTATTAAAGTATTTAACTATGCCTTCTATTTGTTGCAAGGTAGACTCAATGCACATGGATGGTGATTGCAACTTCTTGCTCACATATTTACTGACAAATAAAATATCATGCCAAATAACCATACCAATTATAAACTCAAAGCTACCAAGCACTTCATATAAATTTTTGCATCACTCCTATCCTTGGGTTGGTATCCCTATCTTCCATTAACTCAAGTAGAGTGACCTTAATTGAGGAGCTTGATATCTAATTGCTTTGACACTTTTGATTCTACTCTCCCAACGAGTATTGCTCAATGATTTCACGTTAAACCTTCTATATGGTCAAGCAAAACTTTCCATCTTTTAGTAGAACCAGAAAATAATACATATATCCTTTGCACAATTCCAAAGAATGAAATAGCTTTAGCACAAGATTTAGCCATATCACAAAGGGTAAGATTAAGACTATGACAAGCACATGGCATATACAAAGCTCTTTGATTTATATCAAGCAACCGTCTTTGCACCCCTTGTTTTTCCTTTCATATTAGAGCCATTATCATAACCTTGACCCTAATATCATCAACATTTAAATCAAAAGACTTGATTGCATCAAGCAATACATTGAAAAGCCACAACCGGATGTGTCATCCACTTTCAAGAAACCAAGAAAGTACTCCTCAACTTTTATTTTGCCATCAGAAATATCAACACATCGAACCAACAAGCTCATTTGTTCTTGGTGACTCACATCTGGTGTACAATCAAGGATAACAGAAAAATATTTGGCCTCTTTAACAGTCTTTATGATTGAATTTGTAATTTCAGAAGCCAAAAGAGAAACCAACTCATTCTGAATTTTATGACTAAGATAATGATAATGAATCTCTTTGCTTTGAATACGTCTAAGGTGGTCTTGCATTACCAAGTCAAATTCAGCAACCATCTCAACACAAGCTAAGAAATTACCATTAACATCATTGTAAAGTTGCTCGCTGGATCCTCTAAAAGCCAAATTACGTTTGCCAAGAAATTTCACAATGGCAACTATTCTTAATAGAACCTGCCTTATACGTTCTTTCTCCTTTGTAATTTGCTGTTGTAGCTCTTTATCGATCGTTTCATGTTTGCTCAATCTAACTCTTAGTTCATTCCAAGAATTCATGTTGGAAATATGCTCGACACTAGCTTCATGTTCTTTCACCTCTCATTGATATGCCTCCAATCTCTAAACCCATCATGCCCCAATGAACTCTTGCAATTATCGAATTGAAAAGCTTGCAACAAAAGCAAAACACCTTATCAACGTGTTTTGAATAAACTAACCATTTTCTATCATGTACCTCTCCATTGCTCATTTTTCTAGAGTAATGACTGTACGAAAAATGTCTTGAGTTGTCATCCAAAGGAAATTCAATATTTTCTTCTCTTATAGGCCCCTTCTCCACTAATATGTCTCTTGCTTTGTTATCAAGATTACCCCAATTTATCGGATCATAAATATTTGTAGTAAATACCGGTTCATCAAAACTAGCGATTCTGTGAGCGATGAATTAAATATGTGCTCATGATCACTCACATTGTTATCATCTGTGTTGATGTTGACATGGTCTTCTGTAGGGCCCTCATCTTCTAGATTCACATTAGCATCTTCCTCCACAGCAACTATCGCCAATTCATCAAGATTTCTTGAACTGCTCGTATTACTTTTAAAAAATTTGTCAATGGATCCCCTCTGTGATTCTATCAACTCATCTATTTGTTTCCTCTTTTTTTCTTTTTTCACTGCCGGATGCATATTTTCTAGATGACATGTACTGAAAATTTAAAGAACAATAGTATAATTAGTAACTACAAAGCACTAATTATTAATTAAAAAATTTCTAATATGCAAACAATCAATCATGCCATTGGCCATTGCATATTAGTAAAATTTCTAATAGCGATAAGCGATGAACGCAAAGATGCGCAATCATTCATGCAATTGGATTGGCCATTGCATATTTGATATTTGCATGCAGCAATGCAGCATGCTGCATGCAGGCCATGTGCCCATGCAAAGCGTAAGCGCCCTGCGCCCCAAAGGCCAAAGGCGGCCTGCTGTCTGCGGATCGCCGGATCGGATGGATGAGCGCCTTGAGCGGTCGGCGCCGGCGCGTACTGAGCGGAAGCGGATGAGCGGATGACGGGAATACGGGATGAGCATCGCATCGCTTAGATTAGACGCTTACCGGACGTAGCGCGGCTGCGCGGCGGAGTCGCGGACGACGCAGAGAGACGGCGGACGGGCGACGGGCGTTGGCGACGGCCAACCTCGGCGCTCGGAATCGATAGGCGATAGCAGATCTGAAGACGAAACGCAGCGAATCAAAAGTCGAAACCTCGGCTCGATTGGAAGTCGGAAACGAAAGAAGATCTGAACCGGATAGCGAAACCGAATAGTATAAGTATATATACGTATACCTATACATGTATGGGGCCCCAGGTTTTGGGGCCAGGCGCCGCCCGCTCGCCCCAGGGCGGGCTCGATACCTCGCGCCGCGAACGCATGCATGTACGGATGATAATTTCTGTGCGCGAGCACTCGTAGATGCATGTGGGGATGGATGTTTCATGCACTGTCTGCGTGCGGTCCGCGCGTAGATGGACGCGACAACGAGCGGAGGAGGCTTGGCGCGAGGACTCGGCACCTGCGGAGACCCTACATCGCGCGGAGAGGGGCCGGAGGCCGCAGCACGATGGCATGTTTGGCGGGTACCCTCCGCGCGGCTTCGGCGTGGGCGAGTCGGCGTGCGGGAACTGCAGCGCGAGACGAGCGGAACCGCCGAGAGCGGAGGCCGGAATCTGCAGCGAGGGCGAGCGGAGGACAGGTCCTGACGCGGGCCGGCACACGGGGCGGCGTGGCTGCCGCTCCGCCCGCCTCGCTCCTCGCTGCAGGAAATGATGCCTTGGATGATAGCAAAATGCTTGACTAGATCTATTCATTGCTGCATCTGGGCGATTCAACTAGATCTAGTCACTACTGCAGTTACAAGACAGAGCAAAGTACATCGACAAAGCCTATAAATTTTTAGCAAGCGAACTACTTATCTGTAGTGCAGATACTACGAACAAAGTAGCATGCTCCCAGGAGCAGAAAAGATCCATACAGCCGTCGCTTTTGTTGAATCTTGGGGAAAATCTCTTCCGCTCGTAGCTTCTAGTCGTCCCCACGGACGGCGCCATCTGTTGTGGCTACGGGCCAAACAGGGAAGAAGGGGACTGGTAGGAGAGGAAGAGGAGAGCTAGAGCTGTGGAGTGGTGGTGAGAATGAGACGATGATGCCCCCTTTGCCCCTCCTGGGGGCTTCTATATATGTGAGTGGGGTAGAATGGGAAATTCTCATTCTACCCCTTAGTATTTACAAAGGATGGGGGTACACTGGTATATTTACACAGTTATATTTCTCTACACTATTGGGCCTATTACATGTTGGACTAGCCACACGGCCCAGTCACGGGGGGTTAGGCCACCCCTACAACAGTGGTGAAGGTGGAGAATATGAAACACTAACCCTTGATTGCCCTCTATTCCGTGTAAGTTTGAGGAGATGAGAGCTGACTGTGAATAGACTGATTCGACTTGTTTTAAAATGCTGAGTAGTCCTTAACCATGAAGTCATATTCCATGAATTTTGTATTGGCTATATTCTGAACATGCTCATCAGATTCCCAAGGCATTTCATGAATTTATTAATATGTTCAGTTCAGCAATGACTGTTATCAGTTAACAGTGCCAAACTAGTTATTATCTAGTGCCAATGATTTTCCTCTCACTGGCATACAAATGCTCTACATCTATTTAGTTTTTAATGTCATTGTAGAAGCTAATAGGGTCTCGTGTTCCCTCAAGGTATCAAAATTAAATGGCACTCTCAGTTAAATATTGTTAAGACATTGAACTCATTTGTCCTTTATAACATGTTATATTTCCTATTTGAACACATGGGTTGTTGTCTTGGATATGTACATCTCTTGTTAGGGCCGTCTTCTTGGGGGCATATGTGCCAAAAAGTTAGCAATTGATGTTTCTAGGCCGTGGAGGATATGAACTTGATTTATTAATATTTGTTGATTATTTGTTGATGAAATTTCAAATGTCAAAATTTGAATTTAAAACCGTTAATCGAAAAAACCGGTCAATTACGATATTCGTAGGAGGATATTTGTATTCAACCGAATTAAGCATATATCCGATTCGAATTCGTATTCGTTACGACATTCAATTCGTATTCGTATTCGAGAATGTTCGAATTCGTATCCGTATCCGTTTTAAAAACATGAATCCATATTCGTATTTGAGACTATTCGACCGTATCCGATTCGATTCCACCCCTACTGACGGGTGGGGTTCGGTCCCATTCGTTAGTGTAGAGACGTTAAGTGACCAAGGGAAAACGTAATGTCTAGAAATATGCTTTCATAGTAGGAAAGGCAGAAATGATTAAGACAAGAAGGCACATTCATTCGACTGAGAGTTTTAGAGAATTTTTAGATGTATCAGATGAGCTCAAAAATTTTTAAATTTTTTTGGTGCTCCTAACACTGTGCCTATGATTATGTAAATTGTTCGGAATTTTATCTGCTCTAGATATTTCTAGAAAAATCTTGGAATGCTTCTGTTTTAGTTAAAGAACACTATTTTGATTTGAATAAATTCAAGAACATGCTAAAAAAAGTGTAAAATTTTATGTACAGTGCCATAACTATATTTGTGGGTTTTTGAAATGATTTCTACCATAAATTTTCTCATGCCAACTCTTGATCATCTTTTTATATGTGATTTTTGAATTCAAATTGAGTTGCATCCAATGCACATTTGGCTTCTGAAAATTTACTTTTTCCAAAGAAGCTCCAAATAAAGCTAAGTAAATAAAATTAATGCAAAAAAAAATAAATTTCCATTATTTTTGCATTTCCTGAAATACGAGATGTTACAGGAAAGGTCCATGTGAACATCCGGGCGACCCAGGGCAATTGCTCCAGCTCGTTCCTACGGTGGCTCCGCTGCTGCACCAAATGAAGCGGTGCTGGTTAGCTTCCACCTGCATACATGTGTATCATGTATATGACCGGCCATGCATCTGGTGGAAACGTATTAAGTTTTTTCTTTTCATGTATAGTATAGCTACAGGTTTCTCCAAATCATGCATGCAACTGAGTGAGCCAGTAAGAAATTTCCAATAGAAAAAGGGTGACATGAGTGGAAGCACCTTCATTACAAGCTGAATATCGAACCTACCTCTCAACGCAACTTCATAGTATCATATTGTTTACTCGTGGATGCATCTCATCTAGGAGCATCACTTTTAGTAAGGTTTTGGTTAGCTCATAAGTAAATAACACTAAAAAACCGTATGTCTTTTTGGCATTAGTACCATTTTTTGCCCTTAGAGCAACTCCAAGAGAAGAGCTAAATTATTTTCTAAAGGTAAATTTGGTTATTATTGGAGAAAAAACGTCTCCAATAGACTCTGTAAATGACTCTCCAAATTTAGTAGCTCTCCATCCCTCCTCCTTCGCTCTCTATTTTTGGATAGCCTACCTCGCTCACCATCCAGCCTCTTGGCGCGGTCGGCGTTTCCTTCCCACACGCTGCGCCCCATTCCCGCGCGTACGCGACCCACCACGCGCCCTCTAGTTTAGATAGCCTGTTGGAGTAGTCTTGTTTTTTTTAGGTGAGATTCATTTTAGAGAATAGCTAAATCACTAAATTTAGATACTTCTTTTGGCTAATCTTTTGGAGTTGCTCTTAATATATCATACGTCAACATAACAAATCACAACGAAGGAAACTGTGATATATATGCTGCGAGAAACATGACAATAACAAGGCAGCAGTACAAAGGTCTAGTAGTATTACCAAGAATTTAAAACACCTTTTCGTAACGTACCTACGAAGAAACTCTGGATGATCTAGGCGTGGAGGGCGAAGTCAAGCGTGGTCAAGTGAAGAACATATGGCCGTGTTCTTTTAGCTTCTAAAAATTACTTTTCGGTTTTTCTACAATAACTAACTTTTAAACGAAATATTTTTTCAAGATAAGGTCTACTAGTTAATTGTAGTACATACTTTACTGACTTCATTTATATCAGTAAAAATTGTATGTGAGTTTCTGTTACTCTGTAATCTCTTGTACAAACAGCCCAAAAGTCACAAGCCGCAGCCAAAAAGAGCAGGCCTGAAACGAAAAGGTAGGAAATATTTTTTTCAAAACAAGAGAAAACGTAGGAAATATATTCAGATACTAGCATACGGATGAAAGATAGAACTCCTTGTGCTTAATTTCATTTTCTTAGATAAACAAGATCACAATTTTACAACGGAATAAGAGGCGATAGAGGCCTACAAAAGAAGTTCATAATTATTTTTAATAATTAATCCCAATCGGTAGATCAAAGCCACGAACAAGCATGCATGCTACAGAGGTTAATTAGATTTGTGTGTTCATCACAACATCACGAAAAAAAAGTAGTGTAAACATGAATCTAAAAAATAATATTGTTTATGTTTGAGATGAAACTGAAAAGGTCCCAAATTTAGAAATAATATAGGTTCAAATCAAAGTCAAATTCCTGAACCCTGATATATAAATTCACATCTGGGGCTAATTTTAAAATGGACATAATTTAGTTTTGGGAAAATATTTTTGCAGTATTATATATAAATTCACATTTCGTAATAAAACTATTGTCCTAATTTAATTCAAATTGTGAATTAATTTTAGAATATAATTATACACATGGGGACCCAAAAAATACAAATATTATATCTCAACTATTAAAAAGCCGCAGTTCCGTCCTTCACCCTGCATCGAGTTCAATCTTTCTCACCAAAAGAAAAACAGCGCCGACAGTTGGGGCCGGTTGCTCACATGAAACCGTCGTGGCCTCCTGAGTCCATAATTAAAATTCTAAATATTATATAAAATTTTAATTGTGAATAGAATTAAAATTTGAATTTTTATAAAACTGAAGTTAAACTAAATTAGGAATCATATATGAATTGAAATCCCATGGTAACATTATAATTCAAGTCATAAACTAATTTTGGCATTAATTTCAAATCAGGTTAACTAGCTAAAGCGCACAAAAAATTACAGTCCAACTTTATGAAAAATTTGGATTAAACTTGCAAAAATATTGGACACAGTGTTATAATTGAAAGAACATATATGTAGCATCCGCACGGGTTGATGGCTAATTGTTCTAAATTTCAAATGCATCATGGGAAAACATTTTGCAATTTGCACCGAGTATGTTAGGGACGTAGACCAAGGGGAGCCACAACCTATTAGAAAGGGGCTGCACCCAGCACCCTGTAGCACATATGGCAGCCTCCTCTAGTATGAGCTAGTTACTATCTCTAAAATAACTTCTCCAATAGTACTAACTTTTAGCATATAACTCATAACATAAATAGCCTCACATGACACTCTCACATAATTTTGGAATATGTGTATGAGACTAGCTCTTGATCAAGAGATAGATTTTCTCTCTCTTCTATTAAAATATGAAATAATATGCTTAGAGCTAGCTCATAAGTCATTATTGGAGATGCTCTAATTTAGGGATTAGGAAGTTTCCGTGCTTGTCATTTTCTTTTGGTTAGTTGCTATTTTTTAGTTTTGTTTCGATTCTTTAGGATATACCACCTCTATATAAAGAGATGCATTGTATGTTTATGGTCCCTCCTTTCTCCTAAAGAGCTCTCCTACGCATTGTATCTTCTAGTCATGGCAACGGGCACAAACCCGCTGGGTTTTGCTATCTCAAACCCGTGCCAATGAAAGTTGGACGTGCCCGCTTAAAAACCATGCCCGTGACGGGTGCAGATTTTTGCTCAGACTCATGCCCACTCGGGTAATGGGTACCACGGTCGCCGTGCTGATAACAACTGTGTAGATTGCAGACAGTGCAGTACTCCTAGTATATCACTTATCCAGAACTCATTTTTTGGTGCTACTATTAAGTAGTGGAACAGCTGGGTGAACGCCTAGGAACCTCCATTAATGTATAGTTTTTATGTCAGTTCATGTCCAGTTTTTCTGCCAGTCCAAACACATTAAGTGAAGCAGGTTTTGAGATGGGTCTGTATGGTTGAGCATAGAGCATTCTGCACCACAGCATAGACAAAAAGATTTCAAATATCAACACTGCATACTAGATCAAATTCAACTACATGGAAAATTGTGGCGCAGTACTTAGATATAATCAACTTACAATTCTCCATACAAGAACAACATTGAAGGCACAACCAAATCAAACATGAGGAGCTAAAAGGACAAAGTTCGGGGAACTGCAGTGCTTAGCAAGTCAATAATAAATTCAATTTATATGCTACTATGCATGAAACAAGCAACGACAAATCCACAATGCACATCACTAGTTCACTCTATCAATTCTCGGTTCATAGTTCACTGGCATAGCATGTCAGCATACGGCAAGTTCATTACAAGCTCACAGTTCACAACTCAGTTAAAACCAAAAAGAGAGACATCAACTGCTCCTTGTACTTGACTTGTTCCCAAGCGTGAAGAGCGAGCGGAGAGCCGGAGACCGAGCGCGGAGCGCCAGATGCGCCGCCGCTGCGGCGGCTGTTGAATCGGGGTGGGGACTGGGGAGGAGTGAGTAGTGACGGAGTGAGTCTGAGTGCTAGGGTTATACCGTATGGGGCATTGGGGCTAATGGGCCGGTTTGCCTGAGAGCCTGGGTTTATAACTCCTATGGATCGGATTTATATTACCCATAGGTTTACGGGTTTGGGTATTATAGGAATGTACCTGAACCCGGCAGACCCGATGAGTTGGGTTTTTTGCCCATTAAGAGACCCATGGGTTAGAAAATTGATTCAGACCTATGCCCTAATAGAGTAAAAACCCACCGGGTATCAGATTCCGGGTACCCATTGCCATCTCTAGTATCTTCATGGCCCTTCCTTTCTCCTAAAGAGCTCTCTCATCAGCCGTGCCGTCTCGGCCCTTTTCTGTACTGTATTTACACCTATGAACTAAGGTGTAACAGAGTATGAGGTATAAAAGGTTCTTGCGGATATAATTACATCGCAGGCAGCAGATAGAATTTTTTGTACGGATAATCCATTTTTTATTCGAAATTACATAAATATACCCGCGGGAAATTTTTTTGCAAAAATAGAATAGGCTCGATCGCCTAATGGTTGGGCGATGGAGACTTCGCTTAACCAGACCGCGATACCGGAGAGTCTGACGGTTGGGCGATTAATGCAATCGCCCAACCGTTGGCGCCTTCAATGTAGTCGCCGAACCGTTCGGCGATGTGATTCGATCGCCGCCCAACGGTTGGGCGGCAAGGTGGATATAAAGCGACGACGTGGCACGGATCGTTCTTCCGTTCGACGCAGAGAGAGAGGGGAAAGAGGGAGAGGAGAGGAGAAGAGAAGGGGAGAAGAGAAGGGGAGGAGAAGGAGTGCGCGTTTTTGTAAGTTTTTGTGTTATATTTTTGTTAGTGTAGAAAAATAGTTTAGAAAATATAGTCTAGAAAATTAGTTTAGAAAATATAGTCTAGAAAATTAGTTTAGAAAATATAGTCTAGAAAATTAGTTTACAAAATGTAGTATAGAAAATTAGTTTAGAAATATAGTTTAGAAAATTAGTTTAGAAAATGTAGTCTAGAAAATTAGTTTAGAAATATAGTTTAGAAAATGTAGTTTAGAAATTTAGTTTACAAATTTAATTTTCAAATTTTGTTTAGTAAATATAGTTTAGAAATTTAGTTTACAAAATGTGTAAACTAAATTTTGTATACCATTTATAATGCATTATTGTACAAAAAATAGTATTTAAATGTACATGTACAAAATTTAATTTTGCAATTATTGTACAAATTTAGATGTAGAAAATTTAGTGTTGAAATTTACATGTAGAAAATGTAATGTTGAAATTATTGTACAAATTTAGATATAGAAAATGTAGTGTTGAAATTTAGATGTAGAACATTGAATGTTGAAATTATTGTACAAATTTTCCAGGTATGGCTCGTGCTGGACGTGACTCGGAGTGGCGGTTCGCGCTGTTGGACGAGCACGTGGACCGCTCTCATCGCGCTTCCGTCTAGTCCCGCCACCGGGAGCACGGACGACCGCCTCGGTGGGAGTGGTCGGACATGCACACCTCGCGTGGCACGGGACTCGACCCTCGTTGGACCGCCGAGTTTGCACTACTCCGGTGTTTAGTGCGGCCGTAAGTTCGTTCCGTGCTGACCTTCACTTTGTTTGCAGTGCGGGATGCGGGCTACTCCTCTTGCCGGATGGTGCAGGCCACGGACGAGGATGGAGGCGCTGGCGCGCGCGGCGGGACGAGGTGGGGGCGAGGCGGGCGGGGAGCGATCACGGCGCTTTCCGTTCGACCGTTCCTCGCCGACGGCTTTGGTGGACCGTTGGCGCCCGAGACGCACACTTTCCACCTCCCATTCGGGAGATGATGCCGACCTTGCGGGATGTGTCCTGCTCCTTGGGCTTCCGATCGCGGAGACGCCGCCTTCCTACCGAGGCCCGCCATCGGCGCGTTGACACGCTCGCGATTCGTGTGTCGTTCCACCGCCGATGACCACCACGTGTTCAGAGAGGACCGGACCCATGGGCGACACCGAGGTGGCTCGAGCGATCACGGCACGTGGTATATAAAATCGATCGTGTCTTCGAAGCTCTTATTTGTGGTATTACGTACTAATAACAACTTTTTTGCATTCAGGTGGAGCGCATGGTTCCGCAGGCAGACGATCAGCAGGTCTCGCGGCACCTGGAGGCGTACGTGCTGTGGTTGTTTGGTTGGGTGCTTTTCACCACCAGCCACGGCAACTCGGTGGATGCGCGCCTCATCGCTTATGCGAGGGCGATCGCTGACGGCGAGCCCCACCAGGTCAGCTGGGGATCGGCCGTACTTGCCGCGACGTACCGCGCGCTGTGCGATGCGTGCACGAGGGTCAAGGCAAACTCGATCCTCACGGGCTGTCCCCTTCTACTGCAGTTGTGGTCGTTCGAGCGCTTAAGCGTCGGACGACCTGTGCTTGACGACATGGGTCCGTACGGGCCCGAGATGTATCCAGGGGGAGGGGGAGACGTCGACCGGCCGACGATGGGTTCTATCTGGTGCCGTCGGCGAGTAAGTGTTATCACAGTCTACTATTTCTTTCGTACTGACGATCGTCAATCTAAACAACTTGTCTTTCTTGCAGGTACAGTTCGCGCACGTGCAGGTCACGCGGGCGTACCGGGTCTTTCTGGAGCAGCTCGACCGCATCACATCCGACGACGTGCGCTGGGAGCCGTACGCTGATACGGAAGTGCAGGCCCGTGCTCCTGCCGGTCTGCAGTGGGAGGGTGCGCTCGACGACCGCGTGGAGGAGGACCGCCCGTACGACAGGATGGAGTACGCGGAGTACCTTCGCTGGTACCAGCCACAAACCCGTACCAGGCTCGTATATGTGGTAGACCCGTCTGCCACACACGTCGCCACTCCGACGGACACGTACCCCGCGCACTTCGCGCGCGACGCTCACCTCGCGGTACGTTAAATGTCATTTCAAAGATTCCCAAATGGTAATGTCGTTTCGATAATCGACCATTTCATTTCATGTCTTTGTGTTCAGGCTGACGTCGGTTCTGTCCTATGTGCCGACTCCGGCACAGTACTTGAGAGGCTCACCAGTGGTGGGCAGCTGACCCATGACGAGGGCGTCAGCTTTGCGCGTCGGATGCACGATGGGTGTAGACGTATTGTTAGCCTACTGTCCTGCACGAGGCTACCGGCGGTCTCCACGCCCACCGCTCCGCCTGCTCGTCCACCAGTGCCACCCCGACCAGCGTGGCACTACTCTGGTGCACCGACATGGACACGTCCTCCACCGCCTCACCCGGAGCAGCCAGGGGGTTCAGCCTGGGCAGGGCCTCCTACACCGGTTCACTTCACGCCTCCTACGCACACCCCTGTCTTTCCCACCTCGATGGCGCCAGCTACGGGTACGCAGAGGGTCTTATATCGTGTTTATCCGAAGACGACATGCAACGAACTAACGATATTAATATTGCAGGTACTTACCAGCAGCACGGCGTCTCCCCAGGCCCGGACGATGTGGACCAGTTTTTCGCGGAGTGGTCCGGGCAGTTCTCCGACGCAGCACCGGAGGTTCTCTCTAGCAGTGCCCTCCCCGGTGCACCGGCGGGCACACAGCCAGAGGTGCAGCTGACTCCACCAGCGCAGGGGCGGGATAGACACCCTCCTGCTCGTTTTACTTTTTCGGATCGTCCTAACCCGTTGCACCGGAGGAGGGCCAAGCGAGGCCGTATGGGAGGACGCGGGCGCGGTGACGGGGCACACCGTGGTGACCAGTGAGGCGTGTTGCGGATGCTATATATGTCATGCATGTAATGAAAAACATGCGGCATGTTACTCTCGATTATATTATGAAGTTTATTTAAATTTACATAGTCTATCATCTCTCTCCCACATATAAACTATCTCACTTAACAGTGTATGTATCGATCGTTTTCTACTCAATCTTTCATAAAAAAAATTTAAAAACTTTTTACATACCTACAATATACAATGAACATAAACTTTTATTACAACTTCACCGTATTTTTTACCGGTTCAACGTTACAAAATTCACAAAATTTAAAACAATCACGGGGGCTACATGCAGTCGCCTAACGGGATGGCGACTGCATGCTAGTCGCTTAACGGGATAGCGACTACCGTTAAGTCGCCGAACGGAAGAGCGACTTAATGTAGTCGCTCTACCGTGCAGCGAGATATATTGTGTCGCGCTCTGGTTGGGCGAAAGTCTCCAGTCGCCCAACCATTAGGCGACTGGAGCCTATTTTTGCAAAAAAATTCGCGGGTATATTTATGTAATTTCGAATAAAAAATAGATTATCCGTACAAAAAATTCCAGCAGAGGGTGTGCCAATTACCATAGTCTACAAGCACTTTCATGACTCGAAGCACTTTCATTACAAGCTGAATATTGAACCTACACCTCAACGCAACTTCATACTAGTACCATGTTTTCCTCAGCTCATAAGTAACTGACAGTTAAAAACCTTGTCTTTTTTTTTTTTTGCGTTAGTACCATTTTGACATTCATTTATCATATATCAACATCACGAATCACAATGAATGAAACTGTGATATGCTGCGAGAAACATGAAAATAACAAGACGTACAGTTGCGTTACAAAGTGCTAGTAGTATTTCCAAGAATTTAAAACACATGTTCGTGACGTACCTACGAAGAAACTCTGCATGATCTGGTTGTTGACGTGGCGTGGGAAATATTTGTCTCTCATGTTCGAAATTTGGACACTGTTGGACCCTAAAATACCCAAAATTCCATTTTTGGCCCCCTGTACAAAAAAATTCCACTTTTGGACCCCTTCCCACCGCGGGATCACCCCAGGCCGCCACGTGGCCCGGTCGTGCGGTCGGGGACCGCACGACCGGCCAGCGCCGCGCCCCACCGCGCCATTCGCGTGCCGACCGCGCGACCGCGCTCGCGACCGCGCGTCCCTCCTCCTGAGCGCACGACCGGACCGCGCGTCCGCTTTCCCACCGCGCGACTGCCCTCCGACCGCGTGACCGTTGATTTGACCGCGGGATTGATTCCCGACCGCGCGTTTGGCTCTGTGCGCCGAAAGCAGCAGCGTTTTTTTTGGTTTTTTCACCCCAGCAGCACAAGTAACACACGCGTCATCACCTAGCTCGCATGGCCCCTCACTCATGGATGAATGCAGAGATAAAACCGAGCTTCACGCGTGTATGGACATCCAGGAAGCTCATTTGCTGTTTTTTGAGTGAAGACCGAGCGAGCGCGAGGGAGGAACTGAAGAAAAGTGAGGAGCGAAAGCCGTAAGATTTCAGTTGTTTTCGTTTGGAATCAGCGGATTTGGCAAGTACAAAAGTTGTAGATCGTCTTGTGAGCTTCAAGAAGAGGTAAGTTTTGTGCCCGTGCAATTATCATTTTATGTATGTCATTAGCCTTTAATTAAGCAAGCCATCTTGTGTTCTTGTTATTTTATGCGAATCTTTTATACGCTATGTATGTATAGCAAATCATGCATATGTTAGGCATAATATATTGTAGTGTATGTAGTGTTTTCCTTTGTAGTGAACATACGTACTGTAGAGTAGTTTCAGTTAGGTGGAAAATACGAATTTGTAGTGTGTAGATGTTGAGAAAATATATATTTATGTTAGAGCAATTGTAGGTGATAACAATAGTAGTAGGATTAGAAGCATATGATTAGTACGCTTAGGGAAGAACTACATACAGTTGCGGTATGTGGTAAAAGAAATTACAAATAAATTTGGTAGATTAGAAATAAAATATAATAGCAGTCATAGAAAGTTATAGTAGAGCTACATAAATACTATATTAAGTAAAAGTTAGAAAAGATTGTAGTGTAATAATGTGTATGTGTTGAAAACGTAAATATTTATGTTGGAGCATTTGTAGGTGGTAAATTTGTAGATTAGAGATAATTTGTATAATTAGTGTGCTTAGTGAATGACCGTAGTATGGAAATAAAAATGATATGAATATTTAATTTGATGTATGGTACAATTTGAAAGTAAAATAGTTACAAATACATCGTAGATTTAGAAATACAAAACATATACTAATCGAAACTGTTAATTAGATGGTACGATTGTTACATGCTGTGTACTAAAATGGTTGATTATGCACTTATGTTAGGTACGCAATGGCTGGCATTGAACAATTGATGGTGTTTTATGGGAGTGGTCTCAAATGCGTGATGGGCCGTATGGGGCGGACCTGTCAAATTGCGAGCGGACCGTGATCCGGGCACCCGATCTGAGCGCCATGAGCTTGTCTGAGCTACGGAGGTGTGTCCGTTCAGCGTTCGATCGAGAGACCGCAAGGAAGAAGTTACGGATCGAGGCAGTCTATGCCTCAATGGTGGATGACGGAAGGGGGAGCATATGGCAACTTCGAAGGTGACCAATGACGCGTCATGGGCGAACTACATGGAGGTCGTGCGCAACCCCGATGCTGCGATATATGGAGGCCAATGGTGTATGTCGAGTTCGTGGAGAGGCGTAATCATCGAGCATGGTTGGTTCGAGATGCGCTGGTGGAGATGAAGTGGCCGCGGTCATGAAGACCCTTCTGCGGGAGAACATGTGGGCGAGGAAGTGGGTGATGAAGACGACGAGGCGTGCGCGAGAATTTCCAGCCAACGAAGGTGTGCACGGCAGTGGTGGGCCGCCCGTATTGACTGTCATGAGTATCTTGGGGACCGGGTGGAAGAAGAGGACAGCGAGGAGGATGAGGAGGTTGAGACAGCAGCTCGGAGAGGACGAGGACGGCGAAGGTGCAACCTGGAGGGTGGTAGGTCGTGTTGTGACCACGGGGCGGTGCGTGCGTGTCGTCCGCCCCGATCGACGACATCGCAGCCGCGGCCTAGTTCGCCACAAGCGGAGGAGGAGAATGGGGTTCAGCGAGGCGCACTCTTTACGGGGCGGTGCTTCCGTAATAAGAGTGCTGTCCAGCAGCTATTGCTAGACATGCCGTCAACATAAGCCGGACGATCGGGTCCACAAGTCAAAGCCGACACGTCGTTGTGAAGTGTGTGGACGGGTCGTGTGGTGGCAAAGTCCGTGCACAACGGTACAAGGGCGTTGGCACGGAGTTCGGATAACGGTGCTGCAAGATCACGATTGCGAGCTTGCGGGCCGAGACATAGACACCGCAACATGACATCACGTTATGTTGCGGAGGTGGTCACGCACCTCGCCCAGCGGATGTGTCAATTACCCCGAAGGTTCGATGGCGGCGAGAGCGAACGAGGCGGGCTACGGTGAGCTACAAGAAGGTGTGGCGGCGGCGAAAGGTGCCTGACGGTATGTATGGGACGTCGAGGCGTGCGACGACCGTCCCAAGAATGCTGGATCAAATTGCACAATCAAACCCGAGCACTTACATAAACAGGCGAGAGGGTCCATCCTACGGAGGGCGGAATCGTTTCATTCTTGACAGAGTGTTCGGGCCTTCCATCGAGCGATACAAGGGTTCGGTGGTGCCGTCGGTGCTAACCGTAGATGGGGCGTTCCTATCCGGCAAGTACAAGGGCACTATCCTTACGCGATTGCGGCCGATGCAAATGACCAGCTACTCGATGGCATTTGCAATTGTGGAGAGCGAGAATACAGATAGCGGCTTTGGTTTCTTTGCAATTTGAAGAATGCCGTAGTGCAAGACAGGCCCGAAGTGTGCCTTATCTCCGACCGCAATGCGAGCTTGATGTCTGCGTTGCGAGCGTTGCGAGATGGGACCCAAATTTAATTCTGCATTAGTGTCAATGTCGATGCCGTACTCATTGTGTAATGTCTCAATGGACTTGCGGCAATCGAGGAGAGGCGGCGGCGAAGATCGAGAGCCACACAATGGGCGTGGGCGGACATGTGGTCCGACCATGCGCATACGATGGTTGTGGATGAGACACGGCCGTCGACCACGAGGACCCAGCGCGTGCAGGGGCATACCTTGGCCGGTACGCTGCACGCACCCGCCGTAGGCTTACTACAGGAGCCCCACACCTCCACCTCATGCTGTTCACGGGGCGGCTATACAGGAAGGTCCAGACCGTCATCTAGCGGCACGGGTCGACGAGGCGGTACGAGAGTACTGTGTCATTACGCAATGCAGGATTACATTTGAACTGACTGTTTGTTTCACTGCAGGTGGACCGGATACATCGTATCGACATCGAGGCTAATGAGGCTATACGACATAGGAAGTCCAATACTGAAGGCCGGTGGGTAGGCTATATGCGCAGCATCAGCGAAATGGCAAGGGGTACGATACGGGGCTTGAGTTGTGGTCGCCGAGATGACGTTGTTGCTACACGCGGTGGCGGACGTGGGCAGGGACCACCACCTCCCTCCGCGCCTCCGTCAGCACCAGGATCAGCACGGCCATCCTCGGCCTCCACGCGCTTCGGCCCAGCGGTTCGACAATTGGCAACTATTTGTTTGTGCACTCATTAACATTTATGTCTAACCACATCTTCGTCTTGCAGCAATTGCGACAGGATAGCACGCTGCTACGGAGGGCGACGTCATCACGGAGGTCGACATCGCCGCACGAACCAGAGGGGCCGTCCGAGAGTCGGCAAAGCTACGGTCGCTCGGCCTCCACGCGCTTCGGCCCGGCGGTTCGACAATTCGCAACTATTTGTTCATGCACTCATTTACCATTTATGTCTACGCACATGTTCGACTTGCAGCAATTGCAACAGGATAGCACGCAGCTACGGAGGGCGACGTCATCACGGAGGTCGTCATCGCCGCACGAACCAGAGGGGCTGTCCGAGAGTCGGCAAAGCTACGGTCGCTCGGCCTCCACGCGCTTCGGCCCGGCGGTTCGACAGTCGCAACTATTTGTTCATGCACTCATTTACCATTTATGTCTAACAACATGTTCGTCTTGCAGCAATTGCGGCGGGATAGCACGCCGCAACGGGCATCGTCATCACGGAGGCGGCGGACGGCGACGCGCTCTCGGGGCAGCGGGGCCCCACCTGCATAGCGCCACGACTCGCCGGACCAACCAGAGGGGCAGATGCCCTCGTATCTCCCGGGACAGGTGCAGACCAACCTATATGACCGGGACAGGTGGGTTGTGCCGACCTATCAAGGCATGACATCGCACGCAGTACATGGGGACTTCCGTCGACATCCTCATTTCACCACCACATACCCGGTATGCACTAAACGTGTGTATTTCATTATGAACAATTTTGTACTTTCCATTGTCTAATTCAGTTGTACCATCTAAGCGGGGCGTAGGCACCTCCTCCGATTGGGTGAGCTCTATGCTTTATGACCAGCCGTGCAAGCTGTCTACACAGTTGTACCCACCGCCGCCTCGGCCACACCCTCGCGATCGATCTTCGCGATGCACCCCGCCCCCTAGTAGGTTCACCTTCTCGGAGGATCATATGCGCTGCATGATAGGCGGCGGCATTTACGAGATGATGAATGAATTTTTAAATTGTGCTTTTGTAATATTTGTGATGTTTTGAATTGCTTGATGGTTTGATGTTCAAAGATGGTTTCCAGTATAAAAGGGTTCCTCTAAGTTCTTTGATTTAGTACGGCATACAACCAACTGAGAGATGACAACACGGGGTAGCGGGAGAAGACATAGCTTGACTACACCCAAAATATCAACACAACAGTCCTACTGGCACAGCATCAACACATTCCGTACCCTCGTGGCCTACATGCCAAACGAGCCTCGTGGCACCCACATGGAGAACTGCTGAGGGGGCCGCCTCGGACGGGGCTGGCCATCGTGGTAGTGGCACGCACATATGCAGCTCGGGTTCGCGCAGCAACATGTGGGATCATAAGAGCTTCCTATGTTGACAACCTCCTCGTTTCCCCTCTCGCGTTGCATCTGTTGGCGGAGCTCATTGTTCTCCTCATTGAGAGTCTCCATTCGGTACTCCAAGTCCATTATTCGGTCCCATAGTACCCACATAACGGTCAATATACCGTTCATGAGGAGGGTCGATCCAGCGGGAGAAGTCGCATTTAGCCATCTGCGAAAAATGACGAAAACATGGAGGGTCCATAAGCAATACAAAATGTACTATTAGTAATTTGTACCGGGCGTGGGCATCGGAAGAAACGGCGTCCGCCATCGTTCGCCCTTCGGGACCTGCACGACCACGTACTCATTGTGTCGCATTTCGCCACGCTGGTTGCGCACGCCGGCTTGGTAGCAAGCGATGCGTGGTCGAACATCTCCCTCCTTTCCAAGGAAGGTCTTCCTTGATGACCCATATCCGATGGCCCCTCATCTTCCGCCATGGTATGTTCTTTGTTCGATTCTGAGGTTTTCGCTACAACTTCATGGGACCTCTACCGTGCTATTTATATCGAATGGCGGGACAAAAGATGGCTGCTTTGCCGAGAGACAAGACAAAAGCGCTCAGCTTTACTCGGTGAGATGACAACACAAGCCGACTTTACGCAGTGATATGACAAATCGGGCAGCTTTGCTCGGTTAGATGACAACACATGCCAGCTAAACGCCTACATAAAGACTACGATCCGAAAGCCTTCATACGAACATTTATTGCTACTCGAAAAGCCTACATAGGAACATTTATTGCATGTAATAAAATTGTACGCAGCATGTTATGAAGTTTATTTCTATTCACATAAGGTTATTATTTCGTGTGTTCGCATTCAATGATTCAGATAGCAAGTCATTTAACAATATTAACATACTCTTGGTACACTAATTCTTAGTAACATAAAAATATCACTTACCAATGTATATATCAAATAAAAAGGGATTATCCGTACAAAAATTCCATAAAATTACCAACATATACGAGGAGAAGGCATCGGGCAAAGACAACACGAACAACTCATACATTTCACGTACATGACATGTAGCAAGTAGTACAACCACCAACACACCAACGAACACAAGAACTAAAATACAACACAACCGTACATAAAACATTACCAAAAGAGCTTGGCGACAACATAGCATAAAACATTGCGAACATACATGAGGATAACCTCCAAAGACTACAACTTGAGGATAACAATAAACACAAGAAACAAAATAGCACACAACATTAAATTTATCTTCCACTCTAGTCAGCCGTCAAACGATGCTGCATCCCGACGGGTCGCAACCCCCACGACAACTCTCTCGCGCGAACACCGTCATTCCTATTTCCCATTTCATCCTCCCACACCTGAATCGGCAACCACCATGAGCTTCCTGCGATTCCATGACAAGAAGATTTTTAAACATACCACCACGATTTGAATGAACCGAAACAATATGACTCACCGAGTGATTGGGGCACTTGTAGTAGTGTCGCCGGGATTCTTGGCCGTCTGTGATGTCCTCGTCTAACCACCAAGTTGCAATTTGGGCACATCACCGTGGTGCCCATGAAGACGTCTTGGTGACTCATTGCCTAGTCTTGGGGAGTGAGCACGGAAAAAACTACACAGATTGTGTACAACTTACTCGGAGGTGACTGATAACATGGCCAGGGAGTATGTGAGGATGGCTCCGTTTATAGGTTGTGTGGGGTAGCCTCACGCACAAAGACCACAGACAACACAAATCTTGACCCCACACCATGCTCGGTGAGGAGACAAAACATGCCGACTTTTGAGGTGACCTCACAAAAGGGCCAGCTTTGCTCGGTGACATGACAAAAGAGGTCGACTTTGCTCGATGACTAGACAAAGCAGTCGACTTTTGCTCGGTGACTAGACAAAGCGGGCTCTTTGTTGAGCTACCGCTTGCCAGCTGCTTGATGACTCGGCTGAGCCATTACGACATATACATATTAGGCTAATACTTTAACTTGGCAGAATGACGTGTGGTACAATTTTCACGTACCGTAAGAGAGTGAATGCACAAATTCCTGCAGGTCTTGAGGGACGAGCCTATCTCATCAATTATCCATTTTCAGTCCCCGAGCTAGTGTCAAAGTCAATAAGTCATTCTGAAAGTCCCAAGTGCAATGATACACATCACATTCAAAAGGCATTACATAAGAAAGCATAAAATGCAAACCGACAGATGTACATAATATTGACAATGAAATAAATTTTAATATTGGATCAAATAACACCTCTTACCGAATGAGGCCATCATCTTGGTTCCCAGTGGCTTGAATAAGGAGGACATCATTTCTAGCTTGGGTGACTGAGTGTGCGATGCTCTGTATTTAGAGATAAGAGGCCATTGGCGAGCTAAACACCTAAACAATGCCAAAAGGCATGAGTATAGCCAATTCGTGATTACTAAAGAGAGCAGTTGTCCTCAGTGGGATGCCAAAAGATGCCAGCTTTGGGCAGTGACATTACTAAAGAGAGCAGTTGTCCTCAGTCAAATGACAAAAACAGGCCAGCTTTGCTCAGTGAGATGACAAAACATGGCAGCTGTGCTCAGAGACATGACAAAACGGGGCAGCTTTGCTCAGTGAGATGACAACACATGCCAGCTTTGCGCAGTGACATGATAAACGGTGCAGCTTTCCTCGAGACATGACAAAGCGAGGCAGCTTTGCTCGGTGAGATGACAACGGATGCGGCTTTGCGCAGATGACATGACAAAGCGGGGCAGCTTTGCTCAGTGATATGACAAAAGAGGTCAGCTTTGCTCGGTGGGATGACAAAAGATGCCACTTTGGGCGGGGCGGTACTAAAGAGGGCATTGTGCTCGGTGACAAGACAACAAGAGGTCAGCTTTGCTCGGTGGGATGACAAAAGATGCGATTTGGGCGGTGACATGACAAAGCGGGGCCTTTTTCAGGTGATATCGCAGCACTCCCATCTTTACTCACTGCTACGACCACGCGGACCATCTTTACACGTATGAGTAGAGACAAAACGGCCCCTATAAATTGGTATGCATTCCATTTCCCAGCGAACATTGCACATCCAAACCCCATACTCCATCGCGCTTCCCTCACCCAACCGGGATGGACAAAGGCAAGAAGAAGCAATGGGACAAGATGGTGAAGGATTGGGAGAGACCCGTGACATAGCACGGTCACCGCAGCCAGCGATGCCGCCGCGATGAGAAAATCGAGGCGATACAGGCCCGGTAGAACAAGCCCATCGTGCTCGATGAAAGGTCCCCAGGCGCCGCGTAGCAACAACCCCATCCCGAACGTCCCCACCGAGCGTTCGCCACAACTACCACCTGAGGGGGAGACACCTCCCCTTTGTTGGTGCGGGGACGTGTGCAAGTTCTTCAAGTCTAAGCACCGCATCAGTCTAGGTATGCGGTACTGGGGTTGCGCAAACTACTCCAGTGACTACCCCAACCGCCGTTTTGACACCGCAACCTATCGGCAGCCGGTAACAACCACATGCACAATTTTCCCCTATCTTTTGTCCTTCACAGCACGCACTAACAATATCTCTCCTTTATTTACAGTCTCCGGAGCCCCTATGTGCCTACCGCAAATGGATCGATCTTGAGATCCACCCTGCGGACCAATGGACCCTCGACTTCGAGGAGTGGAATGTCACAAAGGAGAAGGAGTTGCTGGAGGAGGAGCGTCGCAAGCACGAGCACACCCTGCGTATACAGCGCGAGACGCAAGCGCATCTTGAAGCGTGCACGCGTAGGGATCGGGAGGCTCGCGAGATGGAGCGCGAGAGAAAGAGGGAAATTGCGGCTAAGGCAAAAGAGGCCGCGGAGGAGTTCAACGCCGAGCGGGCAAGGAAGGGAAAGTGGCCCCGGTCCACACAATGGGTCGTCTGGCGGTTGGGTGGGTTAGTCGCATATCATGCTATATGTTATGCATGTAATAAAAATCTACGCGCATGTTACTCCCAACTGTATTATGAAATTTAATATCTAGTATTTCGCATTCCATGATTCACGTAGCACCTCATTTAACAATATTAAATGTACCAAAATTTATGTATCGCATTCCATGTTACTCACCTTCACAATATCACTTACCACTTTATGTATCGACTGTTCTACGGTCAATCTTTCCTACAAAAATTTACCAAAATTTTTTATGCATCTACAACTTACAATGAACATAATCTTTTATTACAACTTTATCTGATTTTTATCCAGTTTATAACTACAAAATTGCCAAAACTGAAAACAATCACGGAGATTGCAACCCCTAAAAATACAGCAAACCTTAAAAGTCACTTACCACTATTTGTATCGATCATTCTACGGTCAATTGTTCCTAAAAAAAATTTACCAAAATTTTATTGGCATCTACAAGTTATAATGAATATAAACTTTTATTACTACTTGGTCAGATTCTTTCCGAGTTTACATTTACAAAATTGACAAAACATACAAATAACATGGTGATTGCAAACCTAAAAACCATACGAAACCCTAAATATCACTTACCACTTTACGAAACGATCGTTCTATGATTAATCCTTTTAAAAAAATATTTATCCAATTTTTTTTTATATCTGCAACTAACAATGAACATAAATTATTATTGCAATTTTATCTATTTTTTTCTCAGTTTATAACTACAAAATTGCGAAACCATACAAATATTCACGAGTATTGCAGTCGGGACATGCGGTCGGGGGAGCAAACGCGCGCTCGTGCGACCGCGGGACCGGGACGCTTGCTGGGGCGGCGGTCGCGCTTGCGGGCGAGCGATCGCGCTACCGGAAGAGGCGGTCGCGCGGTCGGCGCGTTGTTAAGCGGGTCGCGCGGTCGGGAGGCAATGGCGCGGTCGGGAGCGCAGCGAGGCGGTCGTGCGGTCCCGATCGCACGATCGGGCCACGTGGCGGCTCAAGCGATCCCGCGGTGGGAAGGGGTCCAAAAGTGGAATTTTTTTGTACAGGGGCCAAAATGGAATTTTGGGTATTTTAGGGTCCAATAATGTCCAAATTTCCTCATGTTCTTCCGCATATGTCTTGTTCCTATTCATCCCATGAAACAACATAGTCAAAAAAGAAGGAAATATTTGTTTCAAAATAAGAGAAAACATAGGAAATATATTAAGACACTAGCATACGGATGAAAGATAGAACTCCTTGTGCCTTAATTTCATTTTCAATAGACAAACACGATCACAATTTTACAACAGACTAACAGGGATAGAGATCCACAAGAAAAGTTTATGACAACCCAATCTTCAGCAAGAAATCCATGTTTCCAGCTCTGCAAGATCGAGTTACAGAAATATAGGAGAAGGCAGAATGAAAGTATATGCCACCCTGTAATTATAATTACATGATTCATGATTGCATTTGTCCCTGTCTAATTATAATTACATGATGCATGATTGCATTTGTCCCTGTCTGATCCATTAATATTTCATATATAAGCAGGGCTATATATCAAAAACCTTGAAGTCTGATTTCTTTTCTAGCCTTCAATACATGGATGCATTCCTATTGTTAAAGTAAAACTTGTCCTGTTGCCAAGCTCTCAAATAGTATTCGATTCGATTGATGCAGCAATAAATTTATTAAGTGTGCCACCAAGGTTGAAAATGTGCCCATAAGAAAGTAGTTTTGATGGATAATTAATTAATTTAGAGCTACCAATATGTCAGACCTCAGATTTTACCATCTGGAATCCACTGTGATTTTATTGCACTATTCCCTGGATCAGTAGATAGTGCTCACAGTTACAGTAATGAATATCAAAATACATATCATGTAGAAGCGTAAATTTAATAGTAGACTTACTCATGGGCCGATTAGGCCGAAATCAATAAATTGCAACAGCGGAAGAACGAAGCATACAGGTGGGACCTTCAGGACATGCCCACAGGCAGTCAACTGGAGGTTCGCGACCTAGTTCTTGACGTCTTCATCTTTTTCGCCATCATGATCCAAAAATATTGCTGAAGCGTAGTGATTTGATTCCTGATTCTGGATTGGGGGGAAGCGAATATGAGCACAAACCACCGTGCTCGCGAGCCAACACACAGAATGCAATTACATAGTATGCATGGCTTATCAAAGGAGAGGCTCGGGTTATTTTGTTTTGCAAGGAGTGCTTTTGAATACAATTAATTAAAAAGCCCTATGACTTAGCAATTTTGGAACAAATCATAATGTACAAGAAAATGCATTATTAATATCGATTCAGATTTCATCCACCGTTACATGGCATCTACACCATATAGCAATTTCTTCAACGTTATAGACGCTTAACTTACCACTGGGACGACACCTAGGACAATTCCAAACCAGGGCAGTCCTTCGCCCTTCAAGTTTCCATTCCCAGTTTCCAATGTTTTTAAAACAGAACTATATCTAGTTAAGTTCCCATGTCCGCCCTTGACCGTGGGCACGGCTATTCGAATAGTTTTGACTCTGCAGAGTTTGTACACTTTCACCACAAGAGACAATCAACTCATTGCCCCACATGATTCCTTAGACATGTGGTTGAGCAGACCATCACTGTAACTTTTCAAAATATCTAGTCCCTTTTGTCATCTCACTTTATGGGCTTCTCCCACTCTCGGTGGGTCCCATCTATGCACGGAATGTTCCACACGGTTACTAGCGTTATTCGGGCTCCACTCCCCTCAGCACTAGTACGACTGGGAAACTTCACCCTCCACTCGGTGTCCCTTTAGGCTTTCTCTTACCCTTGCGTATCCACTTCTATCCACTACCAGTGAGATGAGTCTGGAGGTTTCGATAAATTTACTTAGCCAAGTTGCACTTTGCAGACTTGTGGTTGCACGGTTTTACACAGGAGGTCATGACAAGATTCGTTCCTTAGGATTACCTGAGCGGTTCTACCACACTCCATAATTTGTGCTCCCATCGCACCACATACCAGCCCCCAAACCATCCGCTCAGATATTTAAGTTGGGATTTTTGGGAGCATAAAGTAATCTTATCAAAATATACCAGTCATTCCCACCATGACTGTCCACACCAGTTTCTCATGAATAAAAGTGTTAATGATGTTTGGGGCATTTCAGCGCCCCCGAGTATCTATGCAATTCTAAGTATGGCATATATTTAGAGACTTATTTTCGAAAGGCTATTATTATAATTTTGCTAGGGCGACAAGGTTCACACATTCAAATATTCCAAAAGAGGTGTAATATTATTCAAGGTAACGATGGGCATAGAACTAGAATCTTAAATTAACATGTATTTGCATATAAATAACCGCATGCAATTTGATAATTTAAATCAAAGTAATTTGCAGAAAAAGTAGGTTCAATATGATCAAAGTATTGACTCGCCTGGCGCGGTTTACCGCGGGCTTATGCTCACACAATGTTGTATCATGCGATGATCTTTAATTCCTGGTCTTCATCAATCTCGTTCTCGCTTGCTCCATAGAATCTTCAGGACTCCAATTTCTAATTACGCGACAAACGACTGAATCCAAATAAAAGCAAGTAACTCAAAAGATCCAAATAAATCCGAATAATCTCAATTTAGTTTTACTTTGAGCTGATGGGTGATTCGGGTGATTTGAGGCAAGATCAGTGGTATAATACGATATCCTGATCTTTTTATTTAATAACTTCTTTTTATTATTTTTACATTTACCAAAGAAGTTCCATGAGTTAGGTAGACCTATGTATCGATGCACGAGTCTGGCTGGGCATGTAATCCTTACAACTTGAGTTATGATATTTTATGGGGTTTTACTTACTAATTATTCGAAGTATCCTCCTAAAGGTTAATTTTAATAATTCACTGAAGCACATGAATATTTAATTGCCTCATTGATGTTTAATAATGAATTATATTCTTATTCACTACCACTTTTCCTAAAGTTGCCGTGGAGACCTATTTATCGATGACGGCTAATGACGGAGCTTATACTTTAAATTATGTTTTTCTAACTTTAAATATGAATTTTGTTCCCAATGGTTACAACATGTTGTTTACTTAATTCTATGAAGCTGCTTGATTTGTCATTTAATTAAAGTTAACATTAAGATTTATTTTATGATTATATGTTAACTGTTACGGCATTTACTTAGTTAGAATTCAAAGAAATTCTTTAATTTAGAGTCTGGTTTTTATAGTCAAGTCTAATACCTGATTTATTCCCTTAACTTCAAATTGTATTTCTTTTAATTGGAGTCTTTAGGAAATATGCCATTTAATTATTTCATGTGTAACGTTAGTCGAAACTTAAGCTCCTATTTTACCCTCCTACTAAATTTTATTAACTAACCGATCAATCACTTATATGCAATTATTTCTATGTTTTGATGGCGCGTTTTAATGTTAGGTCATGTATTTTTATTTACTATTAAGGGTACCCTTGTGTTTAAAGCCTTGCTTTTATAGCTAAACATGATATCCAATATCTTTACGAAATTTTGGATAATTAACCAATGTCAACTTGTACTAATACTTTTAATTCAAAACTCATATTTAAATCCAGGACATTATTTACTTATATATAACTTTTAATCTATTATTAAATATCAAATAACCTTATTTTATATCTCAATTAATTTTATTTGCTTTTCTATATTACTCCTAGTTATGCCTAGTATTATCGACACCCTATTACATACTAGCGAGACTATTTTTGTTGTGGATGACCCATGGCCATTATATATACATATATATTTTGTGCCTATATATTAATATGCCCTTTGATTTAGCTATCGTGGATATTTTATGTACATTTTAGTTACCATTATAGTGTTATTATTATGGCTATTGTTGTTATTTAAATTTATTTATCTAAGACTGAGCACGCCATATCAGGTTATACTTTAATATCAATGGTCGATTAAATCTACGGTTGAGGATTATTTATCGATGCCATGCTAGTGATGGTTACTATTTACATTGCTATATTGAGTGGATTACTTTTAACAATCCAAGGACTTAGGGTTTTCTTTATTATAGTTGCCTCATCATATATATATATATATATATATATATATATATATATATATATATATATATATATATATATATATATATATATATATATATATATATATATATATATATATATATATATATATATATATATATATATATATATATATATATATATATATATATATATATATATATATATATATAACAAGGCATTTCT
The DNA here is from genome assembly GCA_036346575.1 of Dendrocalamus sinicus. Classification (NCBI taxonomy): domain Eukaryota; kingdom Viridiplantae; phylum Streptophyta; class Magnoliopsida; order Poales; family Poaceae; genus Dendrocalamus; species Dendrocalamus sinicus. The sequence continues at coordinate 90,228 of JAYEVI010000373.1, read as the reverse complement.
ACGCAAAAATTATCCTTTTGATTAAAGGTTGTCATTAATTTATGTTTCTTCGGTGGTTATTTAGTGCAAGGTGAGTTGTAAAGAAAAGATCGTATATATGTACATTAGGTGATGTCTTGGCTTGCTATTTATAGTTACATTTGGTGTCTAATTTATTTTCCCTACATTTAACTTGGATGTCTTCTTGGTTGGGTGTCTATTAACTTTAGAATCCCTCTTTTATTATGGCCTACACTTAATTCTTAGATTAAGATAAATAATCAAGACACATTAATTATGCATATATGGTAATTAACTAGTATTAAATCTTGAACAATTTCGTTTACAGCCTAATAAGATTTGCCGGCTAATTACTTTGATATGAGCTTAATTGCTATTTTAGTCTAACTAAGGTTTCTGTGATGCATTAATGTTTATGATAAAACCATCTCTTACTAATATTCTACTATCAATTTTCAGATTTAAAACAATTAATAGAGGCACACTAATTATTCATGTATGGTAATTATACAAATATTAAATCTTAAATAATGTCATTCACATCCTAGTAAAATATGTGGGCTACCATAGAGTAATCTCTAGTTCTCCAAACTTTTCCTTAACTGCCATGGAGTAAAGAAACAAAACACCAAAACTAGGAGTGAACAGAGTGGGAAATGGGGGAATATGGGAATCGAACCCGGGACTTAGGATCGAAGGAGTAGCGCATGCTCGGGCTAGCCAACTGGCCATCGGTGTTTCGCGACTAAAGGTGGGGAGTCGGTATTGATAAAGCAGCAGGGTTGGGGGAACTTCACAGCCGAAACAGGGGAGGCAGGTGGTGCACGATGCTGCGCACGCCGGCGGCAAGCGGCAGACGGAGGGGAATGGGTGGCCGCCAAAATGGAGTGTATAGAGGGTGGGGAAGCTAGGGGTGGTAGCGAATTAGTCGGAGCGGCGGCGAGGTGGGCGGGCGGCGGCGAGGTGGGGAATGAGGCGCCGGCGGCCGGGGAGGAGAGGGAAGGGGCAGCGCGCACATGAGTGGAAGAGCGGCGGAAGGAGGCTTACCAAGCAACCATTGGAGCTGGGGAGGTGCCGGAGAGAGCCGGCGGCGATGGCTATGGGCGGCGCGAGCAGAGGCACGGTGCCGGCGAGCTAGGGCGGGCTGCAGCTCCAATTGGCGGTGGGGAAAGGTTCGGGACACCGAGACGCTGCCTCCACCGCAATGAATCGGCGGATGGTTCACCGGAGAGGCGCCAGCGACGGTAACGACGGCGGTGGACTGCGCACGGTGGAGCAAAGGGGAAAATATGGGGGAGGAGGAGGATGAAGAGGTGGGAAGAAGAGGGGGAAGGCGCGGGCTTCTTATGGCCGCTGAGGGGCGGGGAAGCGCGGAGGACCGGGCGGCAGGGTGGAGGACCGACGGGCAAGGGCCGGAGGCGCGGGGCTCGTTGCGCGAAGGCGTGGGGCTCGGCGCGCGGCGGTGCAGGGCGAGGGAACGGGGCAAGCACGCAGCATTGATGGAAGAGCAGGGCACTGAGTAGAGAGAAGGAAAGAGGGAGACGTGGAGGGCGCGCGGCCACAGGAGGGAGGAGGAAGAAGGAGAAAAGAATGGGGAAAGCGGGCGCACGGGGGAGAAATAAAGGAGAGAGAGGGGCGGCCCCACGCGCAGAGGAACGGGGTTGGGGCCCGCTGCCCAGAGGAAGCAGTCGGGAAGGAGAGGAGAAATGGGCTGGGCTGTTTGGCCGGCCGAGCTCTTTTTTTTGTGCACATAAATGTATATATATACATAAAATTTCGTATATTGTTATTTTGCTGGCACATTTAATTTTGCTTATCTTTATTTCCTATTTTGACAGGCTCCTCCTTTCACAATTTGTACATATATATGCGTGTGTGTTCATGTATATGTGTTTGTATTTTAGTCGTATACTTTTATTGCTATTTATGCCATTATTCTCAAAATGCGATTTTATACCTTAAGTCAAATTTCTCCCTTCCATTTCTAGATCACCCTTTTTAGATTCGACTTTTAAATTTCAATGCTCTACTATTGGCATATTCCTTGTTATGACTTCACTAGTGTTAATTTCTTTCCTGAACCTCAAATTTTCTTGAAACCTTAACCAAAATTTTTAGAAAAATATCATAAACTCCAAATTCAAATAAAATATATTGTGAAAATATTTCAAAAACTTCATATTTTTCAAATTTAAATTTTTGGGATGTTACACAATATATATTAGAAACGTTGATGATGCATGCATGGGTAGGCCTTGGGATCTGGCAAAGTATCAAGTTAGCACATGCACATGATGCTACACAGTTATACTAATAGAATTAAACTAGCCGAACAGAGAGGGAATATTAAGTACAGCACGAAACAGAGCATGCTAGTTTTACAACTAATGAATGTAAATTGGATCGATACCTGGCTGCAGATCGATCGAAGCTGCTGCAGTCATTCATCCGCTAAGTAGTAGATCCTGACTTTCCTAACATGTCTGAACTTGCCGCACTCAGAGGAGCTTCCTTGTGATAAGGAATCATACAGCTTCTTGCTGCAGCCCAACCTGAGATACCTTGGGTTTACACCTAGCAGGTATCCTGGAACTGTCTCCATGGCTCTGTCCTCCAGCATCATGCTGTCGAGTGCCGGGACACCTTCCAACACCTCGACGTTGGGGCAACGGACGATCCTGATCTTCTGCAACCTGGAGAGACTGCTGATGCTCTTGAGCTTGGGGCAGTCGACCACATCAAGATTCACAACCGAAGGGAAGTTCTCCACAGATGTTAGGTTGGTGAGACCGTCCAGGACCACTTCTCTCAGGGCACGCCTCTTGCTGTTGGCGAGTCCCGGTGGCAGACGACTCAGCTTGCTGCACCCCTCGATTCGGAGACGTTCCAGGGCAGGCATGGCTATAGCAGCTTTGGAGATGTCCCCCTGCTCCTGCTCCTCCCAACTCCACTCCCACTCCTCCCACTCAGACAGCCCATTCAGGCCCAGACTTCGCAGCTTAGGAAACGATGATGTCACAGTGGCTTCTCCACTTGCCAGCTGATGAAAGGTCGACTGGAATTCAGGCCCAACACGCTTGATTGCTGGAGCACGCGCCATGTGTACGAGTTCCAAATTGGGGAGCCGACACCACCCGTCGGGGAGCTGGGTGCAGTAGGTCAGGTCCTCGAGCGTCAAATATCTCAAGCTCTTAAAGGCCGCCGCTGCCGGCGCCCACATCCAATCCGGTAGACGACGCCCGAAGTACCATTGCACAACTACATTCTCTAAGCAGCAGGGTGAAGGGCAGAGCTTATTGAATACCTCCTCGATTATTTGTTGCTGCTGCTCCACCCCCAGATCCATAGTAGATCTACTGTTGCAGTTCAACTGCAAATAGCTAAGGTGCTCTTTGTTTCTAATCATGGCCTTTTCAGCGAACAAGCTAGCCGACACGTTTTCTAGACCTTCTAGTCTAAGAGCCCTAAGCTGAGAAAGAGGCGCTAGCTCTTCCAAACTGCACCAGCCCCCATCACCATCCATGTGTACCGGAAAACAAAAAAGTGACCTCAGGTTTGTTAACCCACCGAACCCCTTGGGCACAACACTAACATTGGATCCATCTAAGCGAAGAGTTCTTAGATGCACTAGTCTTACAATGCAATCAGGAAGCCGGACAAGCTTCCTACAGTTGAGTAACATAATGTACTGCAAGAACTTCATCTTATCCATGTCCTCTGGCAGCCTAGATATATCTGTCTCAAATAACGAAAGGTATCTTAGGTGCTTCAAGTGACACAGAGAGCCAACCAACCTATCTGCATCTGCAAGCTTTATATCCAATACTCGTAGACTTGAGAAACTGTCCAGTGAATCACCAGGCTTAAGGTTGATTTTACAATTTATAATCAATGTTCGTAGCGACTCTTGCTGTTGTAAATCGGCCCACTTTGGTATTGATTTAGTCGGTGCTATAGACAGACGACGGAATTTTCCTGAAATAAGACTATTGTTACTGCCAGTAATATGCTCCTCCGCAAGCACTAATGATTCTTCTCTAGCCATAAATTGAGCAAAGGAGCGGACAACATCATGCATCTTGCAAACAAGTCCAATGCTAGATATTGATCTATCTGGTTCTATAAGATTCCTCGTGATTAGCTCCCGGTAGTACTTAGCTCCTATTTCTTCCACTTCTTGTGAGCTTCCATCTTCTTGAACAAATCCTTCACTAATCCACATGCTAATAACTACATCACGTCCAAAAGTTACACTTTTAGGCGTAAGTGAGTAGTGTAGAAAGCACTGCTTCAACTGTGGAGAAGACAGGTCCTCGTAGCTTAAGTATAGTGGGTAGTCCAGTTCCTTGGGCATTTCTACTGACCATGCAGGATCGTTCAAAACACTCTTCCACTCATGTTCACTTGGATATCTTGTGTTTAGCAATCCTCCCATCACTTTAACAGCAAGTGGTAAACCATCACATTTTTTAATAATCCCCATCCCAATATCTTTAAGCTGATCAATGTCACTCTCATTTCCGACTACCTGCCAACAATTTAAGACTACTTATTGAGAAGTAATATGTACGGTTGCAAAAATAAATTTTCATATAAACATGATTTTACGTAACTTCAGTTATAAATTGTACATCGTTGTGAAATGGTTCCCATGTGTTCCACATATTACGGTGTTGAGTAATTGACAACTCAGTTTTGAATTAGAACTGTGTTTGAAATTGGTTTGGAGTCTCTTTGTGTTTATATTTCTCTTTTTTCTAGCATCTATAAATCTCCTGTTCTCAACTTTCATAATATCATAATATAATAGATGGATACGCACAGACACTACCATTTAAAATACTACGGTGCCATGAGAAAACAGCCATTCGGTGTAAACCCACGAATTGCATGCAAGCTCACATTTTTAAAGAAAATATTAATGATGCAGAGGGATGGTTATTCCGTACGTTCATTATCAAAGTAACACAACTATATATGTATATCTGGGAGGGGGAAAAGAGAAACAGCTAAATAGAATAGTGAAAATCACAATGCAAACTAAACTATCTTTTATGTGTGCTCACTATGCAGTAGAATTATTTTATATTACCCAATTAAGCAGCAGATTCAACACATAAACTGACCTGCGGCAGTTGTTTCTTGAGCAAGGCCCAAGCATCTTCATCGTCGAGTTTGCTGACATGGTGTTGGTGGAAGATGACACGCATCCGTTGAGCCAGGTCTTCCTTTCTTGTGGTGACCACGACTCGGCTCCCCGTTTGTTCGCGGCCGGCGTTAACAATTGGGACTCTAAGCACATCGTTCCATGCTTTGTCACTCCACATATCATCCAACACCAGAAGAAACTTGCTCGCCGACAGGGTGTCGGTGAGGACCCGCACGAGGAGGGTCTTGTCCTGCTCCCCGCCGTGGTGTCCCCCGGCATGGGAGATGGCTGTCCTCAGCAGCTCGGCCTCGTCGAAGTTCTGGGTGACGCTCAACCACATCTTCTTCTTGAAATGCTCATTGATGGTCTCGTCGTTGAAGATCTTCTGGGCAAGGGTGGTCTTGCCGATGCCGCCGATGCCCACAATGGACGCCACCTTGATGCTGCTGCTGTCGCCGTTGGTGGTTAGCTCCTGCACCAGCTCCCTTGTGTCCCTCTCGATCTTCTCCCCGACGATAGCCGACTGCTCCATCTCTGACATCGTCTTGCGGCTGGGAAGATCGGCATCAGTATCCGCCCTTCGGTGTGGGTAGGAACCGATGTTACTGAACTTGAAATCAGCGGCTGTTTTGTGGATGTGGTCCAGCTTCTGATTGAGCGCCTTGATGCGGCTGCCCATTTTGTGGGCAAAGACGGGATCCCGCAAGCAGAACAGCAGCGGGCGCAGGCAGAACAGCAGCGGGTGGTCGCAACCCAGCGGCTCGTCCTCCGAGCTCCCGCCCATGGACTCCCGCCGCTCCTCGGCCTTGAGCTGACACAGCTCCAGGATGTCGGTGGCGTCGTACATGACGTCCTTGAGCTTCCTCACCCACTCCTGCACGCTCAAATCGGTGATGCACCTCCTTTCGGCGTCGGCGAGGAAGGCCTTGAGGTTCTCCAGATTGCCCTCCATCTTCTTGATCTCGCCAGAGATGCCGAGCAGCATCCCCACCTCATCTTTTGCCGCCTGGGTGAGCAGGTCGTGGACATAGGATGCAAAAGCATCCAGGACGGTTGCCATCGGCTTGTGTTTTCCCTTTCTTTCTTGTTCTCAGGTAGGCAACAGTTGCAGAGGAGTGGTTTGTTAGATAGGTAATGAGCATCTATCACAAAGCAAGCTAAATAGGTGGCTCCATGATGCATGATTGCATTTGTCCCTGTCTAATTATAATTACATGATCCATGATTGCATTTGTCCCTGTCTAATTATAATTACATGATGCATGTGTTGTAAATAATCTTGTTTAGAAGTCGTACACAAGTTTTGGAAGTAATCGAATCCAAAACGAGTAAGAAATCAGAAGTCTAAAACCGAGTCCTAGATGAAGTCGTAACCGAGTCGAAGTCGTATAAGACTCGGAGTCGGAGTAGGTGTTGAGAACCCGTGTTAAAGTAGGACAACCGGGTATAAAAAGAAGCTTAGAGCCATGTATTCATTGTACCAAGCAATTGAGAAAAGACCAAAAAGAGGGAGAAACACAGAGCATTGTTTTGTCGTATGTTTGCATAAGACGTGGTCGAAAGGACTCACGATCACCGCAAGCGTGATCGGGAGGAGTTACGACCACGGCAAAAAACGATGATTTTACGACTACGACTAAGGAGTCGAAGGTGGTCGTAACGAGCTACGACTACACCGGAAGACGAGAACGTGGTCGGGCGACTCACCACCACGTTGAAGGAAGTGAACGTGGTCGCACGGTGTTCGACCACGGTGAACAGATGATCGCCAAGCATCAACTGCGTGATCGTAGAAGGCTTCGATCACGGTATCTTGAGCGCTGAAGGAAGGCAGCGGCAGCGATATCGCGGAGCGGTCGTAAGTACTCTGATGAAACATACGATCACGCTTGAAAAAGCGATCGGAGGAGATTGAAGCGTTCGAATTGGTCGTAAGTACTCGAACCGATCGTATTTGATTCTCACCGGTCGAAACGACTCTAATCGGTCGTAAAAGGTCCCGGGAGGTCGTAAGACTTTTTACAACAGCATGATTGCATTTGTCCCTGTCTAATTATAATTACATGATCCATGATTGCATTTGTCCCTGTCCAATTATAATTACATGATGCATGATTGCATTTGTCCCTGTCTGATCCATTAATATTTCATATATAAGCAAGGCCATATTACAAAAACCTTGAAGTCTGATTTCTTTTCTAGCCTTCAATACATGGATGCGTTCCTATTGTCAAAGTAAAACTTGTCCTGTTGCCAAGCTCTCAAATAGTATTCGATTCGGTTGATGCAGCAATAAATTTATTAAGTATGCCACCAAGGTGGCAAATGTGCCCAGAAGAAAGTAGTCGATGGATAATTATTTAATTTGGAGCTACCAATATATATTGGAAACGTTGATGCACGCATGCATGTGCAGGCCTTGGGACGTGGCAAAGTATCAAGTAAGTTAGCACATGCAGATGATGCTACACAGTTACACAAACAGAATTAAACTAGCCGAACAGAGGGGAAATATTAAGTACAGCACGTAACAGAGCATGCTAGTTTTACAACTAATGAATGTGAGAGACTATGTGAAGGTCACCCCATGGTTGTGATGAGTAATTGACTCTTGATCTAGAAAGATTGAGTTTAGTTTTTGAGGTTTGTGCGGTTCGCAATGTCGTAGCTCCGGCGAAGTGCTCTGCGGCCGGACGACCACGTTGGCGTGGTCGAAGGCCGCCACGACCACGTTGGCGTGGTCGAAGGCGCATCGACCACGTTGGTCATGGTCGAAGCGGTTACGACCACGTTTGGCGTGTCGTAGGTCACCGTGGAAGTTTAAGACCGGTTTTGTCATAGTTGTATCTTGATCATGGTCGAAATGACCGTCACGACCACGTTGCGCTATCGAAGCCAGTAGAGCCATTTACGACCACGTTGTGGCGTATCGACCATTTTCGTGTCGTTTACGATCACGTTGGCGTGGTCGAATGCGGCCGACCACGTTGTCATGAGCTGAAAGCGGTTGGAAGTCGTAAGTCGAAGCTACGACCACGTTGTAGTGGGCTGCAGTCGAAGTCGGCACTCAAATCTACGACCACGTGAGTAGTCGGCACTCTACGACTACGTTATTGAGAGCTATGGTCGGAAGTCGGCGCTCGGGCGTTCGACCACGTTGAGTAGTCGGCTCTCTACGACTACGTTATTGAGAGCTGCGGTCGGAAGTCGATGCTTCGACCACTGTGGTCGGGGGCCGGCACTCGAGCTTGCGACCACGTGGGAAGTCGGCGGACTTCGACCATGTTGTGAAGCGGTCGAACGAGGTCGGGTCGGGGTCAGACTCAGTCGGTTGTGGTCGTAGCCGGTCGGTTGTAGTCGATACCGGTCGGATTTGGTCGTAGAGCAGTCTGGCGTGGTCGGACGTGCTCGCCGCCATTGGAATTGGTCGTATGACCCCGCAGACTTGACCATTTGAGCTGGAATTTGGTCGTAGGGCTTTGTGATGAAGTCAGGGACCTTGTGCATTTGTTGGTTTATCTTTTCGATCGGTCGTAACAACTTGGGTTGAAGTCGTAGTCTTTGAGCGTTAAAGCCGTAGCGAGTTGTGGGTGGTCGTAGCAAGTTAGCGATGATCGTAGACTCATTGTATCTGGTCGTATGGCTTGATTTTGTGGTCGTATGTCGTGTGCATTCATTGTTCTCTATTTTCGACTGGTCGTAGGTGGTATACGACTTGGTAAGAGTATGATTTGAGTTCTGTTTTCTGGCTCAAGTGGTTGGATACTATTGTGAGCGGTGCTATGTAATGGTTTGCTTGTCTGTGATGGTTTGCAGGACTTTGAGACTAGTCGTGGTGAGGCATGGATGGTCGAGACTAGGCACGGAGTCTTGAGGTCGTGATCGGCTGGGAGATGCCAAAGACGACGAAGTCTGTAAGGTGGTTGCAAGCGTGATCGGCAAGGCAGGAGGAAGCTTCCGGGAAGGCAGCGAAGTGGCATTTTGGAGAAATGCGGAAAGCTGCAAAGGAAGTCGTGTCTCTGAAAGCACTAGAGTTGTTGGCGCTAACGGGCAAGCGGTGGAGCCGTTGGGTGTAACGGGTAAAGCACCGAGCTCGTTCTCGCTGTTGGGTAAAGAGAGTGGTAAAACCCGGTGTTAGGTGGGAGTTAACGGGTTCTCCCCCCTGTAGCAAGACGACTATAAATAGAGAGGGTAGAGCTCGGATGCTCGGTGAGGTTGTTCCCGAGTCACTCTGAATTTTTCGTCTCTATTTGTGTGAAGTTGTCTCTGGGTAGAGCACGGTTGCTCTTGTACCTCCGATGGAGTGGCTGTAGAAACCTCCATGATCAATCATTCATCTCTCTTCCTCAAGTTGATTTCTGTCGTTATGAGTTGTTGTGATTGTTTTGTTTGCTATCTGTTTTGAGAGCTTGTTCTTCATGCTATCCTTTTCTCGCTTCTCTTCTTCGTGAGTCTGCTTTCGTTTTGGAGTGTTTCGACTTGCTCAGAACCGGAAATTTGTCTCAAGGCCACTTGGCAGTTCTTTTCGAGAGCAAGAGTCGATTGGAGAAGTTCTCTTTCTTGAATAGTCGTGCGCCTCAAGTCCTCTGTTTCGAGTTCGTCCTTGTCGCTCTAGCTGACTGTAGCTAAGACTTTGGGTTTTCTTGGTATGTTCTCTTCCAGAGGTTGGAGTCTTTCAGTGCCTCAAGTTTGAGGACCAAAAGACCAGAGAGTCTTAGTTACTCGGAATCTAGCTTTGCAAGACCTTCCACTGTCAACCTCTCGGTATTCACTATTCTCTTTCTTTTGTCGGTTCGGGTAAGCTCTTGACTGGGGTCGGTCTCCCAGTAAGCTTTTAAACTCGAGACTTCATAGCTCAGTGGCTATTGGAGGAGTAAGGTTGTCTGAGTTCTTGGGAATTTTTTTAAGGGCTCCATTCACCCCTCCCCTCTGTCGCCATTTCGGTCCTTCAATTGGTATCAGAGCCGGTTAGCTCTTTTCAATAGATCTTAACCGGTCTCAAGAGCCATGGCGACGGACAAGTACTCGACCAAGCCTCCCGTTTTTGATGGCCTGGATTACCCCTTCTGGAAGAGCCGAATGGAAACATACATCCAGGCTCAGGGGTATGCCATTTGGCGGAATGTGAAGGTCAGATTTGTTGTTCCTGCCGATGAGAACATCAATGTGGCAAACATGCCCGGTGTTGAGGCAAATGCGAAGGCAAGGAACATCATTATCCAGGGCTTGAGTAGAAGCGAGTTCGATCGCATCTCTCACCTGTCGTCCGCTTACGACATCTGGGTGACCCTCGATGCATATCATGAGGGCACCACCCAGATTAAGACAGTTCGACAGGACCAGTTCAAGCGCGAATACAACAAATTCGAGATGCTTGCTGGAGAGTCACTGGATGAGTGTTTTTCGCGATTTCACAAAATCTTGAGCAACCTCCGAGCGGTCGGTCTTACATACCCCGACTCGGATAACGCCGCCAAATGCTCGCGCACTCGATCTTCGTATGCGGGAGATGAAAGTGACCACCATCAAAGACACGACAGACCTCGACCACGACTCTTGGCGCTACCTGTACTCGCGCCTCAAGACTCACGAGATTGACGTTGTCTCTCGAAGGTCAAGTCACGATCGATGGCTTTGGTCACCGATCCCGTTTCTTCTTCCGGGCCCTCTTCGGATTCTTCTTGCGGTTTCTCCCTTGCTGCTCTCTGTGACATAACTGATGATCAGTTAGAGCAGCTTGCGGATGATCAGCTGGCCCTACTTGCTCAAAGATTCTCCCATGCTTACAAGGAGGAGGGACAGAAGAGAGGAGGACCCGTGATTTGCTTCGAGTGTGGTGGCCCCAACCACATTCGGCAACCGCCCCAAGCCGGAGAAAGGCAAGAACGACTACGGCGGTTCGGGCAAGATCGACTACACCGACAAGAACCGCAACAAGAAGCCTCCAGCTCGACGCGGGAAAGAAGAAGTTCCGCAACCGGGAAGGCCAAGCTCTTCCATCGCGTCCTCACCGCCTTCGACGACCTCGACCTGCGAGGTGGAGGGATGGAGCGGCGACGACGGGGCGGGTGACCAAGAGCCCAAGGATGGCGGCGACAACTTCTCGGCATGTGCTTCATGGCCTCGGGCGAATCGAGCGACAATGAGCTGTACTCCGACTCGGACGAGGTATGCCCCACATACGACCAGCTTAATCATGCTTTCCTTAAGTTAGGTGGCTTTCATGCTAGAGCTAGGGCTAAGTGTACCGAGTTAGAGAAGGAAGTAGATAGATTGTCACTAGAGATTATTGCTATTACATCTGCTCCTCCTAGTGATGATTGTGATACATGCTCTGCTTTGTTGGGTGATTTGGAGAAGTTAAGGACCTCGCATGATAGTGTGTCCTCCGAGCTTGATATTGTTAAGGTAGAGAATGTTAGTCTGCTTGCTGAGTTAGAGTTGAGTAGGATGGCTGTTACCCTACTTACCACTGATGAGACTACTTCTCCCACCTCATGTGAGGTTAAGGACATTGCTGCTAGAGGACCTTATGCCATGCTCCTTGATCTGCCCGATTCTTGTGAAAATTGCAATAATTTAAAGATGAACCTAAAATGGGCAGGTCACAAAATTGCTGAGTTGCATGCTTCTTTACTTGAGCCTATTGATTCATGTTTGAACTGTCCCAAGTTAACTGCTGAACTTGAATCTGTCTCAAAACAGTTTCAAGAAATGATTGACAACAACAAGAAAATGGCTCAAGATATGACTAAGGATCCTGTTAGCTCACCATGCATTAATTGTGATAAACTAAAACTTGAACTCGTTGCATTGAATGACAAATGTGTGAAGCTAACTAAGGACTTACTAGAGAAGCCACAATCTGGTTGTGATGTGATTGATGGTGTGGGGGAGAAGCCCCAGGGTAAGGGTGAGACGCCTAGAGACGCGAACCAACCTGCTAGTAGTAGGACTGTCCCCTTAGAGTCGGCTGTGCGTGCACAAGCCATTCTTTCCTCTACTGTTGGTTCTTCTTCTGCTCCCTTACCTTCTGCTGTCTCTTCTTCTCCCTGCTCTTCTTGCACCTCTCTCTTTCGGGAGTGTCAGTACCTTATGAACACTCTCGAGATATTTGTAGGCGGCAAGAAGAAGCTTAATCTTATTCTAGACCAATCCAAGATTTGCAAGTTCAATCAAGGTCTAGGATATGATTTTTATGAGGATATGAGGAAGCATCCACCTGCTATTCTCCGACCCATCGTAGGAGGTGTGATCGAGGTTGAGCCCAGATCTGATGAGGTTAAATTCAAATCAGCGGGCTTTGTCCAAGGGATCTCGGACAGCAAGGTGATTCCACTGCTGCTTCACCTCTCGTAAGGCGAAGCCTCTTCGTGCTACTTCCACCTCTCAGAAGGTGAAGTACCACTGCACCTTCTGTCAGAAGGATGGGCACTCGATCGAGAGATGCTTCAGGCGCGCCAGGATTGCGCGAAGAGACCGTGCAGAGGCACTTAGGCGTATTCGGGTCGGCCCGGATCCCGAGTGCACCTAAGACTAGCACGAGGTCCAGTTTGCTTCGGCGTGTCCGGCATCGAGGACTTGGTTTTTCCGAGTCTTCTGGTTTCGTCCTCATGCTGCTCCAGTCATGACTTCCGCCGCCCCGAGGGTACATCACGTTTTCCCGTCGAGACAGCTTTACCGGCGTGATCGGCGTGATCGGCGTGTTGCGGTGTTCCGACTCGCTCTCCGTAGCGATCGGACCTGCTGCGGCCGAGTCTGCTCATAGACCTTCTCGCTTCTTTGAGTCACGGAGAGCGTAGGGTAGATAGAGGTCACCGTGTTTGACTACTTCATCGCTCCACGTGTTACTCAAGATTGGGTACCAAAATCACTCTTGATTTACCCGATCGAGACTTTACTCTGCTTTGACTCGAGTTCGCGGCGAGGAAGGAAAGGTTTGGCTCGTAGACTCGGGTGTTCGCGACACATGACCGGGATTCTCGTTGGTTTTCTTCCTTGCCCGTGCTCCGTGATGAGACGATCACCTTCGAGACGCCGTCTGGCGCGCCATCGCAAAAAGGTGCATGCATGTTAATGCTTCCTTTTTCTTAAGGATGTTGCCCGGTTATTAAGCCGCAGATAATTTGCTTTCCGTTTCTCACCTTACCGATGACGGTTTCGAGGTGAGCTTCAAGAAAAATGCTTGCAAAATTCTTGACTCTTCGTAGTCCGTTTATGGATTTCGTTATGGGAGGATCTTTCGTGCTGATTTTTCTGATTCTTCTGGTGATCCTCTCCGGTGTTTGGTTGCCTCAGAGTCCCGTGATTTGACCTTCTGGCATAGGAGACTTGGTCATATTGGATTTGATCATTTGACCCGAGTTAGCGGCCACGACCTCATTCGTGGTCTGCCGAAGCTCAAAATGGTCAAAGATCTTGTTTGCGCTCCATGCCGGCACGGCAAGATGGTTGCCGCCTCCCATCCTCCGGTCACAGTCACTATGACCGATGCACCAAGACAGCTGCTCCATATGGACACAGTTGGACCAGCCCGAGTGCAGTCAGCAGGAGGGAAGTGGTATGTTCTTGTTGTGGTCGATGACTTCTCGAGGTATTCTTGGGTGTTTTTCTTAGCCTCGAAGGATGAGACGTTTTCACATTTTCGAGGTCTTTTAAGTAGGCTTTCTATTGAGCTCCCAGGTGCCTTACGAGCAATCCGCAGTGACAATGGCACGGAGTTCAAGAATTCCTACTTCGAGAGGTTCTGTGATGAGACAGGTGTAGAGCATCAGTTCTCCTCTCCGCACGTCCCACAGCAAAATAGCGTTGTGGAGAGAAAGAACCGTACCTTGGTCGAGATGGCCAGGACGATGCTCGATGAGTACTTTACACCGCGGAAGTTTTGGGCTGAGGCTATAGCCACTGCGTGCCATGTCTCAAATCGAGTTTTTCTTCGGGCACTCTTGCACCACACTTCTTATGAGCTGAGATACGGGCAAAAGCCCATCGTCTCTCATTTTCATGTGTTTGGTTGCAAGTGCTTTATTCTGAAGTCCGGGAACCTAGACAAGTTCGAGTCATGTTCTTGTGATGGTATCTTTCTAGGTTACTCGCCTTCTTCGCGGGCTTATAGAGTCTGGAACTGCGAGTCTAGCAAATTGGTAGAGACCTGTGGGGTGACCTTTGACGAGGCCAGTCCGGGGACTAGGCCTGATATCTTAGGTTCTTTAGAGCAGTCCGAGACAATCTTCGTGGATGACGAGGACGATGGAGATAAGGGTTGTCTACCCGATCCAGTCCCTCATCCTCCCCTTGAGATGCCTTCTTCCACGGTACCTCAAGGTGATCAGCCTTTGCCTACTGCTTCCTCCGGAGCTAGTGGCTCTGTCCCTGCCTCTTCTGCACACGAGGTAGAGGTCATTTCTTCTCCTCATCCAGAACCTCCCCGACATATCCAGAAAAGGCATCCTTCAAAGCAGATGATTGGAGACCTCTTCGAGCGTGTGACCCGCTCAAAATCTGGCTTATCTCAATTCTGTCTCCATTCTGCTTTCATTGCCTCCTTTGAGCCCAAAGATGTTTCTCATGCTCTTTCCGACGAGTCTTGGGTCAATGCCATGCATGAGGAGCTAGAAAACTTCGAGAGAAACAAGGTCTGGTCGCTTGTCGAGCCCCCGCGAGGTCACAATATTATTGGGACTAAGTGGGTGTTCAAGAACAAGCAGAGCGAGGATGGAGTGGTTATTCGAAACAAGGCTAGACTGGTAGCTTAGGGGTTTTCCCAGGTTGAGGGTCTAGACTTCGAGGAAACCTTTGCCCCTGTAGCTCGACTTGAGGCCATTAGAATCCTGCTTGCCTTTGCAGCTTCTAAGGGTTTCAAGCTTTACCAGATGGACATCAAGAGTGCCTTTCTCAATGGCTTTATTGAGGAAGAGGTCTACGTCCGACAGCCTCCTGGTTTCGAAAACCCCAAATACCCAAACCATGTCTTCAAGCTTTCCAAAGCGTCGTATGGACTTAAGCAGGCCCCCAGAGCTTGGTATGAGAGGCTTAAGTCCTACTTATTGAGTCATGGGTTTGAAATGGGTAAAGTAGATAAGACCTTGTTCATCCGCCGGCATGGCACTGACCTTCTGCTCGTCCAGATCTATGTCGATGACATCATCTTTGGCGGCTCTTCCCATACTCTGGTTTCACAGTTCTCGGATGTCATGAGCACCGAGTTTGAGATGAATATGATGGGCGAGTTGACCTTCTTCCTTGGCTTCCAAATCAAGCAGACTCGGGAGGGTACATTTCTTCATCAGGGAAAGTACACTCGTGACCTCCTGAGACGTTTCGACATGAGTGATGGTAAGCCGGTGTCGACTCCGATGGCTTCTACAGCCTATCTTGACCCAGATGAGGATGGCGAGCCAGTTGATCAGAAAGAATACAGAAGTATGATCGGCTCCCTTCTTTACCTCATCGCTCGAGACCAGACATACACTTCTCCGTGTGTCTGTGTGCTCGGTTTCAGGCTTCTCCTCGCGTATCTCACCGCCAGGCGGTGAAGCGCATCTTTCGGTACCTTCGAGCTACCATTGACTATGGTATCTGGTACTCTTCCTCATCCTGTCTTTCCTTGAGAGCCTTCTCGGATGCAGACTTTGCCGGCTGTAGGATAGATAGGAAAAGCACTTCGGAACTGCCAATTCATTGGCACTTCTTTCGCCTCTGGTCTTGAGAAGCGATCCGGTGTTGCACTGATCCACCGCAGAGGCCGAGTGCGTTGCTGCAGCCACCGCTGCGATCAGTACTTTGGATGGTTTCGACCTGCGGGACTTTGGGTTAGCTATCGACGGTGTTCCAGCTTTTGTGATAACACCTCGGCGATTAACATTGCTAAGAACCAGTCAGCACACTCCGGACCAAGCATATTGATATCCGTTTTCACTTCCTTAGAGACCATGTAGAGAAGGGCGATATAGTGCTCCGTTTGTGAGAGTGACCACCGGTTGGCTGATATCTTCACCAAGCCATTGGATAGTTCAAGGTTTTCAGCTCTGCGGGGAGAGCTTGGGGTGGTTTGTCCTTATGGACTGTAGTGAGGGGGAGCTTTGGGCGTTACTGCTTTATTATTTTGATTATGCTTCTGTCTCATTTCTGTTGCATTGCATTTGCGGGTGCGTTGGGTTAAGTCCTTCTAGCATAGGTTAGAGTGTTTCTTGTGTTGAATTGCTTAGACTTCTTACTCTTATCTTGTGCTTCCAGGAGTAGCTATTTCTTATCTCACTAGGTTGAGCTCACTCACTTCTTGTAGGTTCTAGCGAGGTTGGGCCACCCTCGGGTAGACAGGTGCGTGTTTGCTCTCTAGTGTGTGTTCGACGATCATTGTTAGTCCCGAGTCATTTGGGGTAGATGAGAGTCGCTTTAAGCCATAGTTGCTTCTATATCTTTTCTATGCTTTAAGGATCTGCTGTTTGGTTTTCTTTGCCACTTCTCGATTTTATTGCTTTGGTTGGGGAGTTCATTTGGGAGCTTCAAGCTTAATTTTGACATAACTCAACTTGAACTCAAAGTTGCATCTAATGTTGAGAGGGAGTTGGATTTTCTTGCATTTTCAGCATTCTAGCATTATAATCAATCTGCATTGAGCCTTGATTATTATCCTGTTATGACATGCTTCAATGCTTTACACATTGCCATGACTTGTGCTTAGCTTGCTAGATTTATCATGACTTCATATGTGTAGACTAGCTTTCTACCATGATAAGCTAACTAAAATTGCTCAACTTAAATTAAAAACTTGTCATGTTAGCACTCGAGATTAGTCTTGCTTGAGCTATTCCTTTATGATTCATGCCATGTCAAATAGGCTGAGTTGAGTCTTGAATCTAGGTTGAATCTTAGATTGAGCTATTTTAGCATCTTGATACATCATGAGTTAGCACAATCTGTTAAAAAGTAAAAGGATCTCTTTTTATGTGCGAAAAAACTGATTTCACCAATTCTTTCTCATGAGGCAGCTTGCCATTGCACTAGGCATGAACTCAGGGGGAGTTTTGGATGACCTGGACTATCTTCTTACGCTTCTCGCTTGGAGTAGTCGCATAAGGCTTGAGATCTAGCACATGATAAAAATTTTTGGTTGGAAACAGCTATAAGCTTTAAAAGAAAATATGTCAAATGTGCAAGATTTGCTTAATCACCTAAAGATGAAAAGTGCTTAACCAAATGATAAACTCTTGAGCTTGTAGCACTCTAATTGACACATCACTAGCTTCTTGTTTCCGCTTAGCTTATTGACATGGCCTGCATCATCCTTGGATATCTCTAGTTAGACTTTGCTCATTGATGACTTGACTTGCTCACTAAATGCATTACATTTCAGATTGTCATCTATGTGCTCTAAGCTGGTTTATATATATGTTGTCATGATCTAGATAGCGTTTTATTGAGTTATGGCTTGGTGTATTACATTATGGTCAATATGGATAATTCTCATGGCTCTAAATGCTTAGAATAACAAACTTCAGCCATATTCATCCATTGGCATGTCATATTCTCTCTTCTGCTTTCTTGATGCGTTTATTGCCAAAAGGGGGAGAATAGAGTTGTTAGAGCTTTGGAGATCAATTTGCTCTTTCAGTTGTTGCTCTAGTGTTCCTTCTGTCGACATGGTCATTTGTTTGTTTCTTTCTCTTCTTTGGACCATGTTGGACTTTTCAAATCAAACTCAACTTCTTGCTTTTTCTGGGTTTGTCAATATACTCATCAAGGGGGAGATTGAGAGACCATGTGAAGGTCACCCCATGGTTGTGATGAGTAATTGACTCTTGATCTAGGAAGATTGAGTTTAGTTTTTGAGGTTTGTGCCAGTTCTGCAATGTCGTAGCCCTGGCGAAGTGCTCTGCAGCCAGCACGACCACGTTGGCCGTGGTCGAAGGCCAGCACGACCACGTTGGCCATGGTCGAAGGCCAGTACGACCACGTTGGTCGTGGTCGAAGCAGGTTACGACCACGTTTGGCCGTAATCGTAGGTCACCAGGGAAGTTTAAGACTGGTTTTGCCATAGTTGTATCTTGGTCATGGTCGAAATGACCCGTACGACCACGTTGTGCGCTATCGGAAGCCAACCGAGCCATTTACGACCACGTTGTGGCGTATACGACCATTTTCAGGTCGTTTACGATCACGTTGGCCGTAGTCGAATGCAGCTTCGACCACGTTGTCATGAGCTGAAAGCGGTTGGAAGTCGTAAGTCGAAGCTACGACCACGTTGTAGTGGGCTGCAGTCGAAGTCGGCACTCAAATCTACGACCACGTGAGTAGTCGGCACTCTACGACTACGTTATTGAGAGCTGTGGTCGGAAGTCGGCGCTCGGGCGTTCGACCACGTTGAGTAGTCGGCTCTCTACGACTACGTTATTGAGAGCTGCGGTCGGAAGTCGATGCTTCGACCACTGTGGTCGGGGGCCGGCACTCGAGCTTGCGACCACGTGGGAAGTCGGCGGACTTCACCATGTTGTGAAGCGGTCGAACGAGGTCGGTCGGGTCGACTCAGTCGGTTGTGGTCGTAGCCGGTCGGTTGTAGTCGATACCGGTCGGATTTGGTCGTAGAGCAGTCTGGCGTGGTCGGACGTGCTCGCACGCAGTTGGAATTGGTCGTATGACCTGCAGACTTGACCATTTGAGCTGGAATTTGGTCGTAGGGCTTTGTGATGAAGTCGGGACCTTGTGCATTTGTTGGTTTATCTTTTCGATCGGTCGTAACAACTTGGGTTGAAGTCGTAGTCTTTGAGCGTTAAAGCCGTAGCGAGTTGTGGGTGGTCGTAGCAAGTTAGCGATGATCGTAGACTCATTGTATCTGGTCGTATGGCTTGATTTTGTGGTCGTATGTCGTGTGCATTCATTGTTCTCTATTTTCGATCGGTCGTGGGTGGTATCGACTTGGTAAGAGTATGATTTGAGTTCGTTTTCGCTCAAGTGGTTGGATACTATTGTGAGCGGTGCTATGTAATGGTTTGCTTGTCTGTGATGGTTTGCAGGACTTTGAGACTAGTCGTGGTGAGGCATGGATGGTCGAGACTAGGCACGGGGGTGCTGAGGTCGTGATCGGCTGGGAGATGCCAAAGACGACGAAGTCTGTAAGGTGGTTGCAAGCGTGATCGGCAAGGCAGGAGGAAGCTTCCGGGAAGGCAGCGAAGTGGCATTTTGGAGAAATGCGGAAAGCTGCAAAGGGAAGCTGTGTCTCTGCGAAAGCACTAGAGTTGTTGGCGCTAACGGGCAAAGCAGTGGAGCCGTTGGGTGTAACGGGTAAAGCACTGGAGCTCGTTCTCGCTGTTGGGTAAAGAGAGTGGTAAAACCCGGTGTTAGGTGGGAGTTAACGGGTTCTCCCCCCTGTAGCAAGAAGACTATAAATAGAGAGGGTAGAGCTCGGATGCTCGGGGAGGTTGTTCCCGAGTCACTCTGAATTTTTCGTCTCTATTTGTGTGAAGTTGTCTCTGGGTAGAGCACGGTTGCTCTTGTACCTCCGATGGAGTGGCTGTAGAAACCTCCATGATCAATCATTTATCTCTCTTCCTCAAGTTGATTTATGTCGTTATGAGTTGTTGTGATTGTTTTGTTTGCTATCTGTTTTGAGAGCTTGTTCTTCATGCTATCCTTTTCTCGCTTCTCTTCTTCGTGAGTCTGCTTTCGTTTTGGAGTGTTTCGACTTGCTCGTAATCGAATTTGTCTCAAGGCCACTTGGCCGCTTCTTTTCCAAGAGCAAGAGTCGATTGAAGAAGTTCTCTTTCTTGAATAGTCGACGCCTCAAGTCCTCTGTTTGAGTTCGTCCTTGTCGCTCTAGGTGATCGTAGCTAAGACTTTGGGTTTTCTTGGTATGTTCTCTTCCAGAGGTTGGAGTCTTTCAGTGCCTCAAGTTTGAGGACCAAAAGACCAGAGAGTCTTAGTTACTTAGAATCTGGCTTTGCAAGACCTTCCGCTGTCAACCTCTCGGTATTCACTATTCTCTTTCTTTTGTCGGTTCGGGTAAGCTCTTGACTGGGGTCGGTCTCCCAGTAAGCTTTTAAACTCGAGACTTCATAGCTCAGTGGCTATTGGAGGAGTAAGGTTGTCTGAGTTCTTGGGAATTTTTTTAAGGGCTCCATTCACCCCTCCCCTCTATCGCCATTTCGGTCCAGTGAATCTCCAGGCTTAAAGTTGATTTTGCAATTTATAATCAATGTTCGCAGCGACTCTTGCTGTTGTTGTAGGACCGAAATGGCGACAGAGGGGGGTGAATGTCACTCTCTTAAAAATCACCCCCGAGAATTCGTACACTGATTCTTCAACAAGATGCAGAACAAAGCAACTCACAGAAAATTAATTTTGCCAAAATCTAGAACGCATGTGAGACTGAAAAATTCAGCATAAATCAGAGATTAACCAGCAAAAATTTTAGCTGAAAATAACGCCGTTTTGACCGCATGCAGCAAGGAGGAAAAACAGCACAAAAAATGCAACTCTAAAGGTGAAGTGAATCCATTCGGCTCAACACATTGCCATGCACTGTATTCTTACTGCTCTCGGCACAAGAAGTAAATCTATGATGAAGCTTTGAACTGAAATTTCAGAGAAAGCACAAATCCAAGAAAATGAGAGAGGAACTTCTTTTCTTTTCAGACACAAACACCAAGAGCATAATCTAAATATAATGGGGACTCCAAACAACACAGGAAATCAACCAAAACTCAAGAAATTCAGAGTTTGAACCAAGAGCTGACAAAGTACAGAGACAACACTAAAGATCAAATTGCTCCTTCATCTTAGATCCTATGGACATGAAACTTTGCAGATATGTTAGCAATAGCCAAGTGACTCTCTAGGCCCAATTTCATGCCATCTTGAGAAGGGGAACAACAGGTGCACTTAAACCCTAGAATTTCAGGGAAACTTCATAGAAGGCTCACAAAATCCAAATTACTCCATGGTCTCAAATTCTTTGCTAATGAGATTTTGCAAATATGTTAGCAATAGCAAAAGGTTTACTCAGACCAAAAATCAGGCCTTCTCTCAAAGGGAATCCAAATCTATCTCAGACCCTAGAAATCACAAATGAAGAACAGAGGAGGTCAAGAGAGAAAATCTGAGATTAAAATGGAGTTGGCTCTTGGGAAACTTGATCAAATGATCTTGGGGCACTATCCCATCACAGAGCAACCCATTTTGGGCATTCCCAGCAGCAAACAATAAGAAATCCAAAAAACAAGAAATCAAACCAGAGTGGCATCGAAGAACACAGGGCACTGGAAAAGCTTCAGAGATTTCATTCCTTGAATCAATAGGATTACAGATACATCTCGATACCACTAGACATTAGAACATGAGAAGAGATTACAAGCTCTCAATCCATCCTCTCCCTCTCAATCCTCAAGAATACCAAGAGTCTCACATGCTTCTTAGGAGGAATACACACAGAGAGGAGAGCTACGAAGAGAGCATTCTCTGTTGCCCACACCTACTCTCTAACCACTAAAGAGCACAAGGGAAACAACCTCCCAAAGCCTCTTTTGATTAGTGTAAACCCTAATTCCCTCCAAAAACCATCCAAAATGCATGAGGAGGCATGCAGCCCCTCCAATCCTTTATATAGCCTTGGCTAACGGGTCTCCGCCCCGTTACGCCCGCTAAATCCAACGGAGCCCGCTCCCGCTTGTGCAACCTTGCGAAATTCCCGTTTCGCCCCTCCTGCACCTTCCGGGAAGCTTCCGCGCTCCTTGTCGTCCAAGCCTCGCAGCCACCTCGAGTCTCCGCCGTCTTCGACATATCCCGACCGTTCTTACCTCGACACCATCCGTGTCTAGTCCGGTCACCTCGTGTCTCACCACGACTCCACCTCGACGTCCTGCAGTCACACAGACAAGAAACACGTCAAATAGCACCGCTCGATACATGAAAGCGTAAATAGCATAAACACATCATACTTACTCAAGATGAAGTCCAAACCTGTCGAATCATCGGAATATGTATCCTAATCCCATACGACCAAGTTTGACCAAGTCCGACCGAGCCCGATTGTACCACGCAACGTCAAGGTCCGAACCACCCAAACCAAACTCGACTTACCTAAACCGATGTCAATTACTCATCATATACGAGATAACCTCCACATTGTCTCTCAGTTGTAAATCGGCCCACTTTGGTATTGATTTGGTCGGTGCTATAGACAGACGACGGAATTTTCCTGAAACAAGACTATTGATACTGCCACTAATTTGCTCCTCAAGCACAAATGATTCTTCTCTAGCCATACATTGAGCAAAGGAGCGGACAACATCATGCATTTTGCAAGCATAACCAATGCTAGATTTTGATCTGTCTGGTTCTATAAGATTCCTCGTGATTAGCTCCCGGTAGTACTTAGTTCCTATTTCTTCTAGTTGTGAGTTTCCATTGTCTTGAACAAATCCTTCACTAATCCACATCCTAATATCTACATCACGGTCAAAAGTATAACTTTTAGGCAAGAGTGAGTAGTATAGAAAGGGGGAGGAGACAGATCCTCGTAGCTAAAGTATAGTGGGTACTCCAGTTCCTTGGGCATTTCTACTGACCATGCAGGATCGTTCAAAACACTCTTCCACTCATGTTCACTTGGATATCTTGTGCTTTGCAATCCTCCCATCACTTTAACAGCAAGTGGTAAACCATCGCATTTTTTAATAGTCCCCCATTACTACAGAAAAGGTCATCACAGACGGTTCAAAAACGTCATCACGCAGGCGGTTTTGTGAACCGTCTGAATTTATGGGCCGATGATAATACGAGGTTATCACGCACGGTTTTCAACCGCCTGCGTGATGTAAATATCACGAGCGGTTTTAACTAAAAACCGCTGCGTGATTATAACTATCATGCACGGGTTTTAACTAAAACCGTCAGGATTATAACTATCACAAACGGTTTTAGTTAAAACCGCTCGTGATATTCCTTCTATTCCTAAACCTATTTCTCGCTTATTGGCTAGCCTCGGAAATGCTAGCCATGCCCTCTAAAACAAACAGATCAACATGTACATGTATACATCAAATTCACATCTCAATTCATTTCACAAACATAAAATATCAATTTTTATTAAGATTAGAGTATACCATTACAATATCTCAAAACAACGAGCATGTTACACAACAAGAACAACGAGCAGGTTACACAACAAGAACAACGAGCATATTACACAACAAGAACAACGAGCAAGTTATACAACAAGAACAACAAGAACAACGAGCAGGTTACACAACAAGAACAACGAGCAGGTTACACAACAAGCAAAGATCCTCTATGCCTTCTAGCCCCTGATGCAACGCATGAGCTGAATGTCTTTGACGACCACCATCGTCGGCGTTGATTGAGCATCTGCCCGGTTGGCACGAGCTAGATGCTTCTGCGTCGTCTGCAAGGAGGAGGACAGCAAGGAGGAGGAGAACAACAAGGAAGAGGACAGCAAGGAGGAGGACAGCAAGGAAGAGGAGACCACCAAAGAGGCTGGATTTTGGTTATATTTATAGGGGAGGGAGAGGGAGGGAGAGGCAGGAATTCGAAATTTTTGGCGCGGGAACGGAAAGGCGGAGCTACGATTCGTGGGGCTAAGGATCGACGGGCCCAGCGGTCAGATTATCACAAACGGTTCTATATATAGAACCATCTATGATGAATGAATATCACAGACGGTTCTATATATAGAACCGTCTGTGAATTAGAGCACAAATTTTATATACCGATGCAATATAAACAACTAGTCTGACAAGATAAAATAGCAAAGGTTTATATAGTTTATATATACTCATTTGAAAGGTTTTGACGAGATCTACAACTTTGCAGTTGAAGAAAAATCCAAATTCCGAAAATAAAACCCAGAAAAAGGGCAAAAACAGAAACCAAAAACTTGCGACGCAGGTTTAGGTCCAAAGATGGCCGATTTTCGGGGTCTTGGAGGGCGACGGGCGCAAGCTGGTCATTGTTTTTGGATCGGGCTCGTCGTTAGCTTTCCAACGAGTACAAGAACGTCGAAAACGGACACCGTATGCAAAAGTTATACTCGTTTTATTGAAGGTGTCTCAAAACTGAACCATACTCGGACTTAAGCGGGAAAGTATGAAAATTTGAGGGACTGCAAGACGGGAAACATATCACAGACGGTTTTTATTATAAAGCGTCAGTGATACTAGAATATCGCGCACGGTTTTATAATAAAAACCGTCTGTGATATTCCAGATATCACTGCACGGTTTTATTATAAAACCGTCAGTGATATTCTAATATCCTGACGGTTCAGTGGTAAGAACCGCTGTGATACTCCTTTTCGCCACAAATACCACGCACGGCCTCCAAATTAAAACCGCGTAATAGTGTAAATCACGAGCGGTTTCACAAAACCGTCTGTGATTTGGCGTCTACTATTAGGCTTTCTGTAGTACCTGCCAACAATTTAAGGCTACTTACTGAGAAGTAATATATACAGTTGCACAGATAAATTTTCATATAAACATGATTTTACATAACTTCAGTTATAAATTATACATCGTTGTGAGATGGTTCCCATGTGCACACCACTAGGATAGGGGGGTCATCAGAGGGAGCAAGCGACTTCACCTCCACTATAAATGTAGGGAAGAGGTTGTTTGGAAGTGAGAGTAGAGTGGAGATGGCTCTGAGAGGGTTTTGTGAGGCTCTTATGTGTGAATCTTTGGTCATTCTTAAATTTGGAGTTTGTCGAGGAGTGGTCCTAAAATCGTACCAAAATTGACTACAAGAGACTCTAAATTTGTAGTGTTTGCTCTAGTACACTATCTTTTTTTATCTTTTTGAAAGATAATAAATTTTGGTGGCTCTTTGCTGGTGGACACTCTACCCATTAAAATATAATATCTAGCCAAGAGAGGAGAGAAAATAGGTAAAAAGTCTATTTTCTCCTAACACCTTCTTCCTCCTTCCTTATCTTCTCCTCTTCTCTCCCTAGGCCTCAAAATTGATCTATACATGATTTCATAACAAGAAATATGAAAGTTGATGAAACAAGAAACAAGAAATAACTACTTAGATCCATGTCCACATAGATCAACTGCTCAAATAAGAAGCCAACGAACAATTAACCACTCAGATCCACACAAATCCACATAGACCCAGAGTTCAAAAAGGCTGAACCACTGAAGCCAACCTTCCTCCTCGACACCACGCATGCACTCAGAACCGGCGCACTCTGCTACCATCTCGTCTCCAGCAAGAGGCTCTGTAGGATCCGCGACCTTGTGGAGGAATAGTGGCTCTCCGGCATCCCTGAGGACATTCACTAGCGTGAGAAGGCGAACTCCGTCATGGCGTCCATGCTCCTCCGTGTCACCATGGCAGTCATCACTAGCAGCCCTCCACAATGGCCTAGCTGCCATTGCTATAAGGATCGTTACCTTCATGCCATGCTCATGCCCCTTCCACCCAAGATGAATGTCGCCAGAGTTTGTTGCTAGCAAGATCTTTTGGGCACAATATTGTTAGGAAATGGCACCGGATCTACACGTCCAAAGACACACAGAGTTGGCCATCGCCTACGATTACGGGCCTGTTTGGCAATGGCTGCAGCTTATGATTTTTGGCTGAATTTTTGAATTTTGGCTGTTTACGGTATAGATTATGGAGAGAGATACTCACTTGCGATTTTTAACATGTACATCGTTTAACTTGTAGACCCCGTCTTCAGAAAATACTCTGTTTAAAAGTTAGGTACTGTAGCAAAAGTCAAAAGCCGCCAGCTTCGGAGGAAAAGAATAGACCCTACATGGTGAAGAATTGGACTGAGAAGAAGTGTTATCTGAGAGCGAGTGAGAGGAGAGTTCTTTAGCGGCTGAATAGCCTCTTTCTTTTTCTTCTTCTTCTTCTCTATTTTTCTCCAAAGTTACATTACAACATTTATATAGACTCGACCCGCTCTCCCATGCTCTACTTTGAGTGCTTATGGCTGCTACAGTAGCTACCAACTGCAACTCTCCGAGCAGAGTGCTACAATGGCTACTAACCACAACTGTTGCTCACTACGCGCAGAGCTCTTACGACTGCTACAGTGCTACCGACTATTACAAAAGATGGTCGTAGCCAACCACACACAAACTAGTTGTTTATGAATAGACAAACAAGTCATTTACGACTACACCAGTTGCAATCGACTTTAGACAAGCAAGTCGTTTACGACTACACTAGTCGTAACTGACTTCAGACAAGCAAGTCGTAGTCGACCATAGACTGGTCGCTCACGACTTAACAGACTGGTTGTCTACGACCATCTAGTCGTAATGACCACACACAAAATAGTCTAGTTAAGTTTATACGACTACACGTACCCCCCTAAACCTGACTCAAGTCGTGAAGTCTCTGACTCCGATGAGCTTCCGCATTTCACAAACTTCACTCTGGGAAGTGCCTTCGTAAGGATATCAGCGCGCTGCTCCTCTAAGCGGATGTGCTCCACGATTATTTGCCCCTATTCCACGCATTCTCTGATGAAGTGAAAGCGTGTATCGATATGCTTGATTCTGCCATGGAACACTGGGTTCTTCATGATTGCGATTGCCAACTTGTTGTTCACGAACAAAACTACGGGCTCGAGTCGTTTCCTAGTGATTTCACTACAGAGTCTTCTAATCCAGATCGCCTGATAGGCTGCACTAGTCGCAGCCATGAACTCTGCTTCACAAGTGGAGAGTGCGACCATCTTCTGCTTTAGAGAGCTCAATGCGATCAGGCTCCCGGCGTGGTAGAAGGTGAACCCACTCAGGCTTTTCCTATCTTCCACATCCCCAGCGAGATCGCTATTGCTGTAGCCCGTCAGGAGCTCTTCACCTCCTCTTGAGTACTTCAAACTTGAGTTGATGGTTCCCTTCACATATCTCAGGACTTGCTTCACCACCTAAAGATGTGATTCCTTGGGTGCTTGCATGAACCTACTCAACATTCCCACCGAGTATACCAAATCCAGTCATGTGTGTGTCAGATACCTCAGACTTCTAATTATACGGCAGAAGTTAGTGGCATCGACTGATTTTCCCTTCTCGTCTTTGCTCAGGCGCAATTTGGGTTCCATAGGAACTTTCGCCGGATTGCATTCCCACAAACCGACCACTTGCAACACCTTCTTAGCATACACCGACTGCTTCAAGATGACTTCTCCCACCTTCTGCTCTACCTCTATTCCCAGGTAGTATGAGATGAGTCTAAGATCGCTCATCTCGTATCCCTTCATCATCTGTTGCTTGAACCAGTGAATCTGGTCTCTGTTTGTGTCGATGACTATCAAGTCATCTACATATACTCCGACCACCAACTATTCAGTCTCGGAGCTTCTTTTGTAGAGAGCCTGGTCTTGGGGACATTTCTAAAAGCCAAGCTCCTTCAAAGTGTTGTCCAAGCGGGTGTTCCATGCCCTTGCAGCTTATCGTAGACCATAGAGTGCCTTGGAAATTCTGTACACAAGGTGTTCCTAGTTCTCTGCAACAAAGCCTTCAGGTTGCTTCACATACACCTCTTCTTGAAGCCTCCCATTCAGAAATGCAGACTTGACATCAAGGTGATGAACTTCCCATTTCTCCTAAGATGCTAGAGATAGCAGTATCCTCACTGTATCCATTCTCATCACCGGTGCAAATACTTCTTTATAATATATTCCTTGTCTTTGCACATATCCTTTTGCAATGAGACGTGTTTTGTACTTGACAGGATTCCCATTTGAATCTTTCTTCAATTCGAATACCCACTTGATGATGTGACGATGGCCCGATCTTCCGAGAGGTACTGATAAGTCGATTGTGGAGATCTCGACGTTGATGATCCAAAGGCTCCGACCAAAACAGATCGAACCCCTCGCAATCACTACACCATCGCTCCGTTGGTTATCAACCGTGCGAACACGATTGACCTGCCAAGAAGGCTATCTCCTGCGAATCGAGAACACAAGCAAGAGAGTAAAAGATGCAATCTGAAATTGCGAATAATGTTTAAGTTCACAAGTTGGGGTTCCTCAAACCGAACATGCGTAAACTGCTAAGCAGAATAAACTCTTAAGAAAAACCCGAGGAAAACTAAAGGGGTGTGGTCTCTTTAAATAGGGGAGGAAGCCACACTTATCTAATGAAAAGGGATGTGGTACTATTCCTAGTTACTGTTCACGCGCGTGGTACTGTTCACATGAACAGTTCCGGCCCAAATGGCCCAAGTTACAAGGCCCTCGGCCCACTTTGACTTGGATTGGAAAAGTGACATATCTTCTTTCGCAGTTTCTGATCTGCTCAAATGGAGTTTGGAGGTGAGACTAGATTCATCTGAAAGTAGACTTCAAGAGCTTTCCAACAAGTACTCATGGGCCCGAGAAGCCTTCTAGATCAAAAGTTATGGCCGTTTGAAGTTGGCTTGTCAGGCTGAATCCGAATTGATCCGGAGGCCGAATTGGATTCCAAAACCTGTCCAACAAATCCTTGCTTCAATTGGTTCCAAAGTGATGTGGTGCTACAAATATATATATTTTCATCATTAGGTAGCATCATATTCTCATTTAAAATATGTTGAAGTTGAAGAAACGAATTCACCTTTAGTTCATTCTTGATATTGGCCGCTATGGTCGTACGTGTTGGTGGCGTGGTCACATCATCCTCCCCTTCTTGATGAAAAACCGTCCTCGGTTTTAACACATGTGTAGTGTCACGTATTGCATGATCTTGATTATAAATCTTGGTGTATGATAACAAACGCAACAAACTCTCATTATGTAATATCATAAATTCTTTATCAAATAAAGTAAAATCTCTTTGAAACGAGCTCACCTCATAATTTAAGTGATGCGTAGGAGCTCTTGTAATTGGAACAACAAGTATAGCAAATATGGTTGTATCCATAGGGTTCATGTTCTTATCACTTGAGACCAATTGCTTTGTGACCAGTCGGCAACTCAGTGAGCGACCACATCTTGTTCTTCACGATTGCTTCAATCTCCATCTTCATTGCATCCTTCCACTTGGATGAAGTCGCAACCTCTTGGTAGCTCTACGACTCTTCTGTTATCAGCAACAGCAACTCTGAATCGAGTTCAACTGGCTGTGTTTTTGCGTACACATCCGCGAGTGCTTGATATAGAGTGCCTCCTTCCTCTATTTCTGGAGAGGAGGGACTCAAGGGGTCCGGTTATGTTCCCAGGTATGTCTGTCCCTCAGGCATTACAGGCGAGAAGGTGGTCCAATCCTCTGGACTGAGTACTGAAGAGTCTGCCATTGTTGAGGCTGGCTGATTTGACTGCCCGACTGTTCCTGTTGTCGGTTCTGCTACGGTGAACTCAACAGCCTCTCCGATCTCACCACAACTTGCAATCTCCCAGTTCCACTTCCTTTGTTCCTCAAATACTACATCTCGATCACAACAATCTTCTTGTTTTGAGGATTATATAGTCGACACGCCTTGTGTAACATCCTGAAAAATTTAAATTTGAAAATATGAATTTCTTGAATTATGTTTGGCAATATATTCTATTCGGAATTTGGATTTCATTATGTTTTCCTGATTTTGGTTGTGATTTGAAAAGTTGAATAAATTCATAACAGATAAGGACAAACATTAGTAATGCAAAAAAAAGAAATATGCAAATAATAGAAAACTAAAATTATAAACACGAATCTGAAAATATGATCCAGTATAAAAAGAGAGAAACTTGAGTTAAAATGTAAAGTCTCATTTTTGAAATAATGATATAAATAGCAATAAAAAGTGAATAAATAAAAATACAAACACATATGCATATATATATATATATATGTGTGTGTGTGTGTGTATACATATATATGTGCATATACAAATTATGCAAGGAAGAGTTTAGCAATATAAGAAATTATACATAAATATATATATGAATAGATCCATGAGCATACATATTTATAATAATAATAATACATATATAGGCATGAGGGAAATATATACAAAATTAATGTGCAAATGAATAAATATATATATAATAAATGTATATGTGCATATACAAAAATAGAAATAAATAAATAAATACAGAAATTTAGGAGAGCAAACAAAATTAGAATTATATATATGTATATATATATATATGTATATATAAATGAAAATGCATAAAGTAAAAAGGGAAAAGAAAGAAATAAAAAAAAAGAGCCAGGCCGGCCATTACCCCGGCCTAGCCCCATCTCTCCCGCCCCTCTTCCGCTATGGCCAGGCAGCCCAGCCGCTCGCTGCGCGCGCGCCAGCCCAGCCCACTCCCTCGCTCTTCGCCACTGCCGGGTGGGCCTCGCCCGCACCCCTCTCCCTGCCACTCAGGCCTTCGCCCTCTCCCCGCGCCCTCTCTCTGCCGAATGGGCCCGGGCGGCAGCGTTGTCTTCTTCCTCGCTCCCTGTTCTTTCCCGCACGGTGGCTCGCCCTCCCCCGTTCAACCTCGGTCAAAAAGCCGCGGGACCGGGCGCGAGACACGGGCGACGTGAAGGAGCCTCCCCGAATCGCGCCACCTTAACTCCGCCGCTGCTGCCGCGCTGACACCGCTGCCTGGCGACACGCCCGACAGCCCCAGCGTGTGCGTACGATGCCGCGCGTGGCTAGCCATGCCCGCGCGACTATAAGAAGCCTTGAGCCCGCCAAACCCTTCCCCGCACTCCCAGCTCCCTCTCCTTCCAGGTAATTGCACTGAGTCGCCCTCTACATCGCCGGCGCCTCTCGTCTTCCCCAACTCCGGCAATCACCCTCCCCGTCAATCCACGCTGCTAGGGTCCAATTCCGGCCGCCCGCGCCATCTCTAGGGCGTCGTGAGCTCGCCCTCGGCCTTCCCTGCCCGCGCGACTATAAGAAGCCTTGAGCCCGCCAAACCCTTCCCCGCACTCCCGCCTCCTCTCCTTCCGTGTAATTGCACCGAGTCGCCTCTACATCGCCGCGCCTCTCGTCTTCCCCAACTCCGGCAATCACCCTCCCCGTCAATCCACGCTGCTAGGGTCCAATTCCGGCCGCCCGCGCCATCTCTAGGGCGTCGTGAGCTCGCCCTCGGCCTTCCCCGCACTTCCCGTGGGCTGTACTTCACCGACACCGAGCTCCCTCCTGAGTCGCCGCTGCCGCACGCCGCCAACCCGCCACCGTGCTCCTCTGTCTCCGCTGACTTCACCACCGACACCCCCGTGTCTCCTGGAACGCATTTTGGTGCTCTCCCGCACCACTCCGGCCACCCCTCACCGCCGGCGTCGCCGCCCGCACCGCCCCCAAATTTCCTCTGCTCCAACACCGGACGCTCGGTTCAACTGTCTCCTTCGTTCCCCTTCGGACAGGTAACACCGAGAGTCCGTGTGGCTAGCCAAGTGCGCGTTCGGTTAGGAGACCCGAGTTCGAATCCCTCTGGCCGCATTAGATGTAGGTTTTTTTATATGTTTTGCTAGTATGTCCAGTGGAGGAAAAAGGCAAACAAAAATCCGAAAATAAATTATAAAAATTTTAAAAAAAATTTATTAGGATACAAATGTACTATTAAATATAAAATCATGTATCAAATAACATAAGTTAGTGACTACTGTACTATGAGTAATTGTTCTGAGGCCTAGCTAGTAACCAAAGGCATAATTAATAAATTGAGTAATTAGGGTAAATCTTTACTAAATAAAAGAATCAATGGGGAAATAATATAGATAAATGCTCACATGGAATGAACATGGAATGATACCCTAACAAATAAAAGTTATTACACAACAAATCATGAATCCTTGCACATTAGAGAATGATGCAGAAATTAACCATTTGCAGCGTTAGGCTATAAAATATTAACTTTAACCATTGCAACTAGAATAAACTTTTATTGTTAAAAAAATGAAAGACCTAAACCCAATTAACAACTAAAGTGCAGAGACTTTCTAAGTAAATGTATATAAGCATCTATATGTATATGTAAATAAGTGGTTAGCAAAATGCAGGTGACATGTATGCGGTTTACTAGTAAATACAACAATGCAATTTTGCATTCACCATAGACCCCACTAAAATATATAAATGCTATCAGTAATATACTGCCAGTCATAAAATCTTAAATGGTAGCTTAGTTAATGGTAATAACCGAATATCATTAGGTATAGTAGGCTAGAGTTATAAGAAGATAAAATATCCGTAGCAGTAATTTTCAGAGAACATTCCAATTAAAAGGCAGTAATAGTATAAGGATACTAAAATATAGTAGCTCTAGGTAATCAAGCATCAAAATAGTCTCGCGGACGTAAAGATACTCCAAAGTAAATAGGTAACCATCAATACGAGAAATTAAGGCCACATAAAATGATACATGCCAAGCATTGCCTAGATAACTAAATTAGAAATGAGGATAAGCTTAATAGTAACTAAAGCATAAATAAAATAATAATGGTACTATTAATTAAATCTTAATACTAGATTAATAAGTAATAATAATGAGCATGAAATAATAAGATATGGCTAGAGACAACTAAATGCACATAAAATGTCACCCCATAAAAATGCTATACACCTACACTCTAAAATTTATTCGGTAAGCCAAAATGCCTGAAAAGTAACACTCGATAAAATAATACTTAATTATAGGTCCATCCTAGCTCATGGAACTTCCTTGATAAATATAAAAATAAATAAAAGAAACTGTTAATAAAAGATCGAGTTATTGTTTTCTGTCACCGGCCTTGCCTCAAATCACCCAAATCACTTAATAACTCATAATAAAACTAAAATTGAGTTTATTCAGATTTATTGGATCTTTTGAGTTATTTGCTTTTATTTGGATTCAGTCGTTTATCGCGTAATTAGAAATTGGAGCCTAAAGATTCTACGGATCAAGCGGGAACGAGATCAATGAAGATCAGAAATTAAAGATCATCGCATGAGGCAACTTTGTGTGAGCTCAAGACCGCGATAAACCGCGCCAAGCGAGTCAATACTTTGATCATATTGAACCTACATTTTATGCAAATTACTTTTGTTTAAATTATCAAATTGCATGTTGTTATTTTATGTGCAAATATATGTTGATTTAAAATTTTAGCCATATGCCCATTGTTCAACTTGATTAAGTATTACACCCCTCTTTGGAATATTGCATATGAGAGCCTTGTCACTTAGTGAAAAACTTTATAATGGTTAGCTTTCGAAAATAAGTCCTTATTATATGCCGTGCTTAGCATTGTTTAGGAACTCGGGGCAAGAAATTGCCCCAAGCATCACTTTTAATCATGAGAAATTGATTCGGACAGTCATGGTGGGAATGACTGGTATATTTTGGCATGGTTATTTTATGCTCCCAAAAACCCCAATAATGCTTATATACTTGGATGGATGGTTTGGGGGCTAGAATGTGGTGCAGTGGATGCACAAATTGTGAAATGTGGTAGAACCATCTAGGTAACCCTAAGGACTGAATCTTGTCATGACCTCCTGTGTAAAACAGTACAACCACAAGTCTGTAAAGTACAACTTGGCTAAGTAAATTTATCGAATCCCTGGACTCATCTCACCGGTAGTGGATAGAAGTGGATACGCACAGGCAAGGGGGCCTTAAGGGACACCAGGTAGGGTGAAGTTTGCCCAGTCGTACTAAGCGCTGCGGGGAGTTGAGAAGCCCGGTTGTGTTAGTAACAGTGGGGAACATCCCGTGCACCGTATGAGACCCACCGCAAGTGGGAACGGCCCATAGAGTGAGATGACAAAAAGGGACTAGATACTTTGAAAAGTCATTGTGATGGTCTGCTCAACCACATGACCAAGGAATCGTGTGGGGCAACGAGTTGATTATCTCTTGTGGTGAAAGTGTACAAACTTTGCAGAGTCAAAACTATTTGAATAGCCGTGCCCACGGTCAAGGGCGGACATGGGAACTTAACCAGATATAGTTCTATTTCGAAAACTTTGTGGGTGATCTTGGAAATGTGAAGGGCGAAGGACTGCCCTGGTTTGAATTGTCCTGGGTATCGTCCAAGTGGTAAGTTAAGCGTTTATAATGCTGAAAAATAAGCATATGGTGCAGATGCCATATATGGTGAACGAAAGATCTGTATCACTATTAAAGATATTGCAATCTTTTCACAAATTATGATTTGGTTCAAAATGCTAGGTCTTAGTGATTTTTAATTAATTGTATTCAAAAGCACTCCTTGCAAAATAAAATAACCCGAGCCTTCCTTTGTTAAGCCATGCATATTATCTATTTGCATTCTGTGTGTTGGCTCACGGAGCACGGTGGTTTGTGCTCACCCTCGCTCTCACAAATAATCCAGAAAAAGGAGTCAAGTCTCTATGCTTCGGCAATACGACTGGTAACATGATGATGAAGATAAAGATGGCATGAATTAGGTCGCGATCCTCCAGTTGGCTGCCTGTGGGCATGTCTTGAAGGTCCCACCTGTGTGCTACTTTCCGCTGCTGCAATTTATTGATTTCGGCCTAATCGGCCCATGAGTAAGTTTACTATTTTATTTACGCTTCCGCATGATATGTAATTTGATGTCCATTACTGTAACTGTGTGCACTATCTACTGATCCAGGGAATAGTGCAACTAAACACAGTAGATTCCGGGTTATAAAATCTGGGTCTGACACCTTGCTTCCTTCTTCAACACCAAGATGAACCAATGACTTGCTTCTGTTGTCCAGTTTCTTCAAGTGGACTCCTGGAATTTTTACATGTGCGGTACACCCAAAGATCCTCACATGCACCAGATTTGGCTTTCTCCCTGTCCAGGCTTCATATGGGGTAATTCTGACTAGCGCCTTGGTCGGAATCCTATTCAGGAGGTAGACGGCGTGTTGAGCTGCTTCTCCCCACAACTCATTGGGGACTCTCATGGTCTTCAAAAGGCTTCACGTAGTCGCCAACATCGTTCAGTTCTGCCGCTCCACCACCCCATTCTACTGAGGTGAATAGGGTACGGTGAGGTGTCGACGGACTCCTTCATCACACAACTGCACAAACTGATTTGACACGAACTCACCCCCGGTCAGTTCTGAAAGTCTTCAGTTTTTGTCCAGACTCACTTTCGACTAGCCTCTAGAACTTCTCGAATGCTTTGACTGCTTCACTCTTCGACCTCAGGGTGTACGGCCACATCATTCGACTGTAGTCATTGACAAGTAGCAAGCAGTACTTGCTCTTAGCTGGTGTCCGAGCAGTGATTGGTTCACACAAATCTGCATGGACAAGTTGCAAAGGTTGGACTGCCCGGTACTCCACTTGATTTGGGAACGGTAGTCGGGCTTGCTTGGCTACCAGACAACCTTCACAAATTTGAGTAGGATTCTTTATCTTGGGTGCTCCCTATACCATCTCCTTGTCAACCATCAGCTTCAATGCCTAGATGTTGACATGTCCCAGCCGAGCATACCATAACCACTCCGGTTTGGCTATACTCACTGAAAGACAGACTGACTCAGTGGTGTGCAATAGTGCATTGTACAGTCTATTCACCGAGCATTCCACCTTCATCATGAATCTCCCGGTCCGGTCATGCATCTAGAGGAGGTTGTCTTCGAGTACAACCTTGGTGCCATCCTCTATCAATTGCCTCAGGCTCATGATGTTATTGTAGAGGCTAGGGATGTAGTATACCTCTGTCAGCAATTGTTGCTCCCCATTCTTGCACTTGAACAAGACTGAGTCTTCCCCCTTGATCTGCACTGTCGATCCATCTCCAAAACTCACTCTCGCGATGACACCTTCATCG
Source organism: Dendrocalamus sinicus (assembly GCA_036346575.1). Lineage (NCBI taxonomy): Eukaryota > Viridiplantae > Streptophyta > Magnoliopsida > Poales > Poaceae > Dendrocalamus > Dendrocalamus sinicus. The sequence continues at coordinate 54,381 of JAYEVI010000373.1, read as the reverse complement.
AGTTTGGCGAAGAACGAGTGTTGCTTGGTCATGTGTTACTGGCTTCATTGTCCAGATACCACATTCTGGTCGTTTGCCATTCTCGAGTTCCAACTTACTCGTCGCCATCTTGTCGTAATTCCAGCCTGACTCGGTGCTCGTTCAAGAGTACCAAGTTGTGCGACTCCTCCGCACATACAGTCAGCATTAAGGTTAGTTCTTCTTCTCTGCCTTGCTTAGGTTCACCTCCTCTCGTCGCTTGCTACGACATTTAGAGGCGTAGTGCCCCTTGTTGTCACTATTAAAACACCGGTGTGACTTCCTTCCTTCTGGGTCCCGCTGAGACTGGTGAAACGTCGTCTATCGTGTCCGCGGCCACGACCTCAGCCACAACCTTTGCCCCGGCCGTGTGTTGCTATGTTTACAGTGCCTCACTCCTTGCTGCTTGATGATGACTCCCTGCTGTCGCTCTTCTGCCGCGCCAACCACTCAGTGTGAGCAAAGAGGACCTGCTCATTGGTGCTGGTGTTGCCAGCGCGATGTCGGATCCTCTCCTCGTAAGCCTTTAGGAGCCCAATGGCCTCCTTGAACGGCATCGACTCCAAATCGGAGTACTGCTCGATTGAGGCGACCATCGGGAGGAATTTGTCGGGAGCCGAGTCGAGGAGCTTCTTCACGAGTACTGGATCCTCTAGGGTTAAGCCAAGCGAGTTGTACTTGCTCGCCATTCCACTTAGCTTGCTGGCAAAGTCATCGCTGGACTTTCCCTCCTTCATGCGCCCGCAAACTCATTTTGCAGAGTCTGCAGACATGCCTTTTTCACCCGATCAGCCTTGAGGTATCTGGTCTTCAGAGAATCCCACACCTCCTTGGATGTTTTCTTCTTCATCACCTACAGAAGAATGTCTTCGGGTATGGCTTGGAAGATGAAGGCCGTCGCCGACTTGTCCTTCTTCACCTCCACGACCACTCCGGTCGGTGGATCAATGGCCTTCTAGATCCCCTGGGCATTCGTCAGTGCCTCCATCTTAATCGCCCATGCGGTGTAGTTGGAGGAAGTCAGCATCGGGTAGTGGAAGGGCACACCGCCGCTCTCCTTCGCCGCCTGCTGTGCGCTGGTCGCCATCGATTTGTATCGTATGAATTTGGGCATGCATCATGCTCTAATACCAAATGTTGGGAAATGGCACCGGATCTACATGCCCAAATACACACAGAGTTTGTCGTCGCCTATGACTACGTGGTAAAGAATTAGACTGAGAAGAAGTTTTATCTGAGAGTGAGTGAGGGGAGAGTTCTTGAGCGGCTGAATCGCCTCTTTTTCTTCTTCTCTATTTTTCTCTAAAGTTACATTACAACATTTATACAAACTCGACTCTGACTCAACTGCTCCGCCGCTCTCCCATACTCTGTTCTGTGCGCTTACGGCTGCTACAGTAGCTACCAACCGCAACTCTCCAAGCAGAGTGCTTATGACTACTACAGTGTCTAACAACCGCAACTGTTTCCCACTTCGCACAGAGCGCTTACGACTGCTACAGTGCTACCAATCGCAACTATTGCCCACTCTGCGCAGAGTGCTTACGACTGCTATAGTGGTTACCGACTATTACAAAAGATGGTCGTAGCTGACCACACACAAACTAGTCGTTTACGACCACACCAGTCGTAACCGACTCTAGACAAGCTAGTCGTTTACGACCACACTAGTCGTAACCGACTTCAGACAAAGAAGTCATTTACGACTACACCAGTCGCAACCGACTTTAAACAAGCAAGTTGTTTACGACTACACCAGTCATAACCGACTTCAGACAAGCAAGTCATAGCCGACCACAGACTGGTTGCTCACGACTTCACAGACTAGTTGTCTACGACAATCTGGTCGTAACGACCACACACAAAAGAGTCTAGTCATGTTTATACGACTACAAATACGTACCGTATCCCTACTCTAGTCCTATTGCTCTTGCCATCCCCATTGTCCCCCTCCACCTCAAATTGGTTTGTATCCACTGGGAACACATCATGCTTGCACCCTCATTGCCAGTCCACTATTGGAGCACACCGCGGCACCGCTCGTCAAAGATAGAGAGGGGGAGGATAGGGAGAGAGTGTCTGAGAGAAAGAGAGGGGGGAAGGAGCATTGTGTAGAGAGACTGACATATGGTCCCAATTTGTAAGATTCAGGGGCACCCATCATCATTCATAAAATCTCTCTCTCCAATTCAACCAGATATTATATTTTAATACGCAGTGTCCACTAGCAAAGAACCATCAAAGTTTAATGGTTTTTTAGCAAAGACATAAAAAGATGTTACCCTAAAGCAAACATCACAAATTTAGAGTATTATCATGTATCCATTTTGGCCTAAAATCATACATCCTAAATGAATGCAAGAAATTTTGCCAAAAGGTATGTATTTTTTTCTCTCTTTTTGATCCTTTTATTGTAACTTGATTTGGTCCTTATTCTTGATCTTTCCCTATTGCTTTGTTCCTTTGTTTTGGGTGTGCAATGAAGGGCAAGTGATGGAATAACAAAATCACATTTGGATTGATCCTTGTAGCATTCAAAGTTTGAATATTACCTCTTTTCTTCTTTTGTGCTCAAAACTTTACCCTTTGTGAAACCTTGTCATGTTTGGATTGTGATTTATTTTATAGATGCCATGATGGATGTACAGCAAGGGTGCATGATCCCAGTTTGATCAAATATATCATATATGAGCAATGCAAGATCGTAGTTCTGTGTCGCTTTGTTCTTGTTGTTGGAGAGGTGGGAGTTCTTGTTCTTAGTCAAACCTTGTCAAATTTGGTTTACACTTTATTTTTCTATTTCCATGAAGGGTGTATAATAGATGTGCAAAATCTGAAGTTAATGAAACACAAGCACCTCTAGATCAAGATTTTTGTATTTGCCTAACTACTTCCTTGTCACTCAAGTCTAGAGGAGAGTATTTGGTTTTCTTGTGATTTTATCTTGTTTCTCTTGTCCTCGAGGTTGGAAAGTCTTTGATGTTATCTATTAATAATCTATTTTCTGGTTGAAGTCATTTGGACTAGGGTTAAATTGGAATGGCTATAGTTTGGTAAAGCTCTTGTTTTCTGTGTGGTCCAAATCATCTTCCTAGGTCGGATCATCCCTAGGGTTAGATCATTCTCTTTGAGTCGATCCATCTGATGACCTCGTGTTTTTTTAGTAAGTGATGTCTCATTTGGCTCAGTTTCTGCATGCATGTCACCGACTAACCACGAAAACATGTTGGTGGATGGTGTGTGGTGTACGAACAGACAATGTACAATGCGAAAACAAGGACTTAAAAGCCGGAGACAAGAACTTCAAAACCTGAGGCTAAGAACACTCGAGCTCAACCAATCTTCTCAACTTAAAATCTCAACCATGCTTTTGCCTCTACCTTCTAGAGGGCATGTCTATAGCTGTGTGAAGGTCTTAAGTTGAGAAGATTGGTTGAGCTCAAGTGTTCTTAGCCTCGGGTTTTGAAGTTCTTGTCGCCGCCTTTTAAGTCCCTATTTTCGCATTTGTGCATCGTCTGTTGGTACACTACACACCATCCAGGCATCCACCAATATGTTTGCGTGGTCAGTCGGTGACATGCACGCAGACCGTTTGACTTGGGATCGTGGAATGTCTACCATACACTTACGGACGGTTCCAAGATAGGACTTGATCAGTTTGGTTTTGAGTGTTGTTTTCCATTGTGTTTTCAGTTCTATCTTTTGCAGCTTGTAGTAGCTGTGTGAGGACTATTACTTTTTGTCTGCACTCTTTGGGGAAAAAGTTTTCGGTGGTCGTCATTTGGTGGATGCCTATTCATCAATCCCGTTCTAGTTGTCTCCTCGGTCTTATAATAATCTATGTACTTTTTATTCTAGTCACTTCATCATGTGGCTCATGTGTGACCTTAATTCTTCCTTGTCTCCCGATGGGCGGCGATCACCTCCTGCTATGCGCTCACATTCTCGTGGCCCCTCAGCCGACCTCGCCCGACGCTACCTCAGCCACAAATTTAGACACTCTCAACCTTTAAATTTAGGTAGAGCTATATTTATATTTTATATTATTTTTCAAGTTAATGCATCTCTAAACCCACAATCAAACCTAAGCCTTTGAAATTAGAGTCACCAAATTAATGGCTATATGTTCTTTTTTATTGTGAGGGTTAATTAATTCATATTCTTGTATACCTAAATTTAGGGTATCCATTAAGAGATAGAAAGACTTTTCTTTTCAATTTCTAAAAGTTGTTTTTGGCATCTTGATCTACAATAATTAGCTTTCAAACGGGGTGTTTTTTAAATAGAGTCTATAAGTTAATTGTGGTACACACTATAATAACTTCATTTATATAGGCCAAAACCATATGTGAGTTTCTGTTACTCTGTACTCTCTCTCACGAATAGCCTAAAAGCCATAAGTCGCAGCCATAAGCTAATGCCAAAAAACAAGCCCAAAAGTTTTTCAAGAATTTTTAGCATATTTTTTCTAGCAATTATAAATCCTCCCTCCTCAGCTTTCATAATATAATAGATGGGTACACACGGACGCAACAATTTAAAATACTGCGATTGCATGAACATCGTGCTTCCCCGCCATTAGTGCTCCCTCACTCTCTTTTTGAAAAAGCCGCCATTCGGTGTAGACCCACGAATTGCATGCAAGCTCACATTTTTTAAAGCAAATATTAATGATGTAGAGGGATGGTTATTCCGAACGTTCATTATCAGAGTAAGAGCAACTCCAGCAGTAGCCCTCAAAATAGGGCTCCTACTTTTTATTTGAGAGTTCCCTTTACTTTTGAGGGCTCTGTTTTTTGGGCTACACTCCAGCAGGAGCCCTCAAAACAGGACCCTCAAATTCATTCTTAGAGGGGATGACACATAGGACCCACCGGTTATCCTCTTTCTTAGAGCAACTCCAGCAGGGCCCTACTTGAGCCCTCATCCTACTTTTAAGGGCCGAGAGGCAAAAAACTCACTCTAGCAGGGCCCCTACTTGAGCCCTCAAAAGTAGGGGCTCCCTCCAGACACCCCAGGAATGAGGGCTCGAGGGGGAGATTTGAGGGCCCCCTACTTTTGAGGGCTCAAGTAGGGGCCCTGCTGGAGTGAGTTTTTTGCCCCTTGGCCCTCAAAAGTAGGATGAGGGCTCAAGTAGGGGCCCTGCTGGAGTTGCTCTGACCCAACTATATTTGGGAGGGGGAAAAAGAGACAGCTAAAATGAATGGTGAAAAATCACTATGTAAACCAAAACTACTTTTATGTGCACACACTCTGCAATAGAATTATTTAATATTAATACCGAATTAAGCAGCAGATTCAACACATAAACTGACCTGCGGCAGTTGTTTCTTGAGCAAGGCCCAAGCATCTTCATCGTCGAGTTTGCTGACATGGTGTTGGTGGAAGAGGACACGCATCCGTCGAGCCAGGTCTTCCTTTCTTGTGGTGACCACGACTCGGCTCCCCGGTTGTTCGCGGCCGGCGTTAACAATTGGGACTCTAAGTACATCGTTCCATGCTTTGTCACTCCACATATCATCCAACACCAGAAGAAACTTACTTTCCGATAGGGTGTCGGTGAGGGCCCGCACGAGGAGGGTCTTGTCCTGCTCCCCGTCGTGGTGTCCCCCGGCATGGGAGATGGATGTCCTCAGCAGCTCGGCCTCGTCAAAGTTCTGGGTGACGCTCAACCACATCTTCTTCTTGAAATGCTCATTGATGGTCTCGTCGTTGAAGATCTTCTGGGCAAGGGTGGTCTTGCCGATGCCACCGATGCCCACAATGGACACCACCTTGATGCTGCTGCTGTCGCCGTTGGTGGTTAGCTCCCGCACCAACACCCTTGTGTCGCTCTCGATCTTCTCCCCGACGATAGCCGATTGCTCCATCTCCGACATCGTCTTGCGGCTGGGAAGATCGGCATCAATATTCGCCATTCGGTGTGGGTAGGAACCGATGATACTGAACTTGAAATCAGCGGCCATTTTGTGGATGTGGTCCAGCTTCTGATTGAGCGCCTTGATGCGGCTGCCCATTTTGTGGGCAAAGACGGGATTCCGCAGGCAGAACAGCAGTGGGTGGCAGCAACCCGGCGGCTTGTCCTCCGAGCTCCCGCCCATGGACTCCCGCCGCTCCTCAGCCTTGAGCTGACACAGCTCCAGGATGTCGGCGGCGTCGTACATGGCGTCCTTGAGCTTCCTCACCCACCGCTGCATGCTCAAATCGGTGATGCGCCTCCTCTCGGTGTCAGCGAGGAAGGCCTTGAGGTTCTCCAGGTTGCCCTCCAGCTTCTTGATCTCGCCGGAGATGCCGAGCAGCATCCCCACCTCATCTTTTGCCGCCTGGGTGATGTTGGAAAGTCTTATGACCTTCCAGGAACGTCTACAACTGGTTAAACTCGTTTACGACCGGTTAGAACTGTTTACGACCGGTTCTGAGTGTTTACGACCGCTTCAATTGCTCTACCGATCGACTTTTCTTCGTGGTCATAAACTTGCTGTAGAAGTTTCGACCGCTCTTCTTTAACGCTTCCGCTACGCTTCCTTCAGCCGCTCGAAATACTGTGATCGAAACCCTCTACGATCACGCAGTGATGCTGACGATCACTGTTCATCGTGGTCGAACACCCTTTCAACCACGTTCACTTCCTTCAACATGGTTGGAGTCGCTTCCGATCACGTACTGGTCTTCTCGGCGTAGTCGCAACTTTTTACGACCACCTTCACCGTGGTCGTAGCCTTTTCTGCGTGGTCGAATCCTTTATGACCACGTTCTACACTCCTTCAACGTGGTTGGAAAATCACTATTCCTTTGCCGTGGTCGTAAGAGCTTACGACCACGTCTGTGGAATTGCTCAAAAGAAAAACAGCAACACAGAGTTTTTCTCCTTTCTCTTCTTTACTTCTTGCAATAGCTCGGTACATCTTTGGTTACATGTCTACCCCTCTTTTTATACCCGGTTCTACGACTTTAACACAAGTTTGACTACGATTACAACTCTGACTCCGACTCCGATATGACTATACTCTGTTTCCGGCTACGACTTCTAATTACGACTGCAATTCGACTTCGATTACAACTAAAATTTGTATATGACTTCTAAACAAGATTATTTACAATAGGTGAGCAGGTCGCGGACATAGGATGCAAAAGCATCCAGGACGATCGCCATCTGCGTGTGTTTTCCCTTTCTTTCTTGTTCTCAGGTAGGCAACAGTTGTAGAGGAGTGGTTGATTACTGATTAGGTAGGTAAGGAGATTTGTGTCTGGTTTTAGCAAGCATGTATCTATCACAAAGCAAGCTAAATAGGTGGATACATACGTAACTTGGGCTCGCTCGCGGCACTAGCTTGAACAAGCAAAGTGACTGATACCGGCCATATCTTTCTTGGAATGCCGGCAAAGCAACCTAGCTCTCCAGACAGGCGTAGTACAGACAGATGGCTTTATTCTTCTGCGGCTTCTTTTCCCTTTTTGCAATTGGCGTGAAGGGCAAGAAAGGGATCGGCCAGTTATGTAGTTCTTTCCTTCCTTTTCTGTATGAATGCGGAACAAACAACCTACGTTAATTCCACGACGCTGAAAAGAGAAGCATCAGCGGCAAAAAGAAAAAAAAAAGAGAAAAAAGAGACTAAAGTAGAAATTACAGCTCGTACGCTCGATAAGGATACGAATGATCCCTTGCGTCGTATGCTGAGAGGCCGTGAAAATGGGGTCATGCATGGCAAGCTGTTCTGCAAGGCTTCAGTTTCTCGTGTTAGCTCGTTCTTTCACGCTCAGTGTTTTCTTGGTCGTTTCCTAAGGGCATGTACAACGGTCCCTTCCGTCCGTCTCCGTGATGTCTTTTTTGCAAAAAACCCCCCGCCGACGCTTGGAGACGGAGGCTTCGTCGCTTCGCGAGACGACGGGGAAGGCCCGTTGCCCCAGGCCAAGACGCCGGCTCCAGCAGCGTTGTACGGATCGCCTCCCCGACCCGACGGCGCGCGGATCCCGTGCGCGCGCGCGGTTCTAGTTTGGGCGCGCGCTGGAGGGAAGTCTCGCGCCAAGGAAGTCTAGGAAGAGCAAGGAAATGACCGCATCAGCGGCGTCGGCGGCGGCGCCCCAGACCCTTCCTCGCGGTAGCGGCTCGGCGGCGGCCCGCTCCCTTGGTCGCGGCGGCTCGTCTTTGGTCTTCACCGGCGCCCCCACACCGTCGGCAGCTGCGTCATCCTTGGCGCGTCGTCTGTCTCGTCAAAACTGCCGCCACCGCCAACACCGGCTCCTACTGCCACGGACAGCTTGGCTACCTGCCTACCTCTCCCGATTCTACTAGGGAGCCCGACGAATTGGGGTTGGGGAACACCACCACGCCGCCGTCCCGTCCCACCATGCCGACGCCCTCACTTCGTGGCTGCAGGTAACCTCTCTCTCTCGGTTCAGGCATAGCCATGAGACTATGAGAGCTAGGTGTTTGATGAAGGTGTTCGTGTGGAGTGCAAAGTGTTCGATGAATTGCCCCAAAAGATTTGGAGTTTCAGTAAAAACCTGTTTTTGAGCATATGTTCTAATGGGAGTAGTTTTTATCACTTAACGAAAGAAATTACACTTCAATTGTGCATGCACTCTACTGAAAGAATGGACATAAATCTCAAATTCTTCCATGAAACAGGGAAGATGCAGATCTTGCTGCAGGACCAGTCAAGGGAGCTACAGCTTTATCATTGGCTAGTATTTGTACTTGTCTTCGCAAGACCTGCATAATGATATGTATGGCTTCTTGTGCTAATAAGATGCAGGTATTTAACAATTAACTTACCTTCAATTTTGTTCTTTTCCTATTAGTAAAGAATAAAGATGCAGCTGGATGAGGCTTGTGCTCTCAGATCTGTAATGCTCTTGTGTTTCCTTCAAGTTAAGCTCTCAGATCTGCTGGAGGAGTCCTGCTACCGAAATCTGTTGTTAAGTTCCTCATGTAGCATTAGATGAGCATGTTAGCATGACCTGAAACATGCTAGCATGACCTGATATTCATGCATTACCCACCCAGTTCTCTTACCCAATTTTTGCTTTTCTAATAGCATTTTCACCATTGTCACTGGGCTGTTGGTCATCTGAGAAATATTTGTTATGGCATGCAAAGAAGCAGCTTCCTCTGCAGTCCCTTTCTTTGGAAATCCTTGTGCCAACAGTTCAAATTAGATTATGTTGAGTTGTTCAGTTGTACGCAACCTGGCCTGTACATAACAATGTAGGCAGCCTTCTCAACTTGATGTTCAGAAAGGCCAACAAAGGAAGCACATCTATTGGTTCTTTATCTGGAAGTAGCAGCATAAGTAACTCCTCTGGTCCTGATGGTGATGATTCACATCTTTGGCCTCAATTACCTGCTTGGGAAATACTGGAAGTTGTTCCATTTGTGGTTGATGCTGCTCTGGCTGCTTGCTCCCATGGTAGACTATTTCCACGTGAACTAGCTACAGGTTTGTTGTTTCCAATTTAGGTCAACAACTTTGTCAATTATGATTTTAGAATTAAGAGTGAGGACTGAACCTCCGCAGTTAACCATTACTATTTGCTGTGGGCTATGGGATCACAGAGTGTTTGATGCTGCCTTTTTCATTTTTCAGGTCTCAAAGATCTAGCTGATTTTCTGCCTGCATCTCTTGCAACAATAGTAAGCTACTTTTCAGCCGAAGTGACACGAGGTGTTTGGAAACCAGCATTCATGAATGGAACAGATTGGCCTAGCCCCGCTGCCAATCTATCAATTTGTATGAACAGAAATTAGATCTACATGATGTAATCATACTAGATTGACCTAGTCGAGCACATATGACAGCGCTATGGCCACAACAGAAATTAGACTTACATGATGTAATCGTACTATATTTTATTTGATTTATGAAAAAAATTATTATATTATATTATTTATATATATATATATATATATATATATATATATATATATATATATATATATATTAATATATCATTTATATTGATGGTTCTAAAAATATTGTAATTATGTTTATCTTATTTATACTTGATCTGTTTTGTATCAAGAAGCAACACAATGGTATACAGAATCATATTCATGCTTGATCATGGTCGTATGCATGCATTAAACAGCTTGCAGACAGTCAAATAGACGACCCATTGTACAAGCCGTGCATGTTAGTTGTGCGTGTGTGAAGTGGAAAGAACTTACGACAAAGAACCGTGCGTGGGTTGTACATGCCCTAAGTAGTGTTCAAAGCGATGACATTCCTCGATTTCGACATTCATGGGTCCTGGCCACGTATATCAATCTCTTTACCGATCGATATCCTGTCCCAGAAGAACTACCGATCGTACTGGGAAAAAAAATACAAAACTGTGGTACAATGCAGAGACTACAAACGTTGACCGCATAAAATGTGGAATTTTTTTAAATAATATTTTTTATTCCGAATTACAATATTATACTTGTGCTTTTTTATTTTACAGTAGTACCCATCTGTCGCTCCACCGTTAAACGACTTGGCCCTAGTCGCTCAACCATGAAGCGACATCTCGACAAGTAGCTCACTAGTTGGACGATTTAAAATAATAATAATCCGATGGAAATAATTTTGGATGAGTAGATGATAATTTTTGTAGATAATACATTTAGCAATTTTTTTTGAGTAGATTGATATTTTTAGAAATAAAAGGGGTAGAAATTATAGTTGGTTGCAATTAGTAGAGGTGCTCTTAGGTGTCGCGTGCTAACCCTAGACACTAGATGGCTAGATTAGAGGTGGCAAGGCCCAAGGGGAAGGGGGCATGGGTACGGTGTCGGCCGACAGCCAAGTGGGCGAGGCGCTAAGGGGGGCAAGGGGAGGCACCAAAGTGGAGCATGGCCGTGGTGACAACTGGCCATGGTGGATCGATGGATGGTGCTGTTGAGAGCTTAGAGCCTCAGACCAGTGGTATGTAACTATGTGGTATGGTTGGAACTTGAAACTTTGCAAATATCTCTCATTATTTGGGCTAGTTTCTAGTGTTCAGGAGAAATGCTGCCAACTTCCACGCCGACATCGTCAGTGTTGCCACCCGCCAGAGCCCCGCCAACACTGTCCCTGTCTCTGAAGCCAGGTGGCACCTCATGCTTTGGAGATATAGGCCTCCCCTCATGTATGTCATACCTTCATCTTCCTGGAGTCATTGTCAGAGCCGTGTTTGATTTGGTGATGCATGTGTGTGTGTGCGCAGGCGCTGATGAGGAACCACCTGCTGATGTTGCTATCGGCAGTTGGGATGAACGCCATCAGATTCGACCTCTCCCCAGGGTGAGTAGAAATCCTTTTCTACTCCTCTTTTCTTAGAAAAAGTTCCTTGCGTGAAATGAAAATAGTGGTTGGAAGCTTTGAATGCGATTGTCATGTACTATTTAGCTCGAGTGTTTGGAACCTGATTTTGAATGGAGAGAGTAATGGTGTTTGATCAAGTTAGTTTAGTTTGAAATTTCTTTAGAAATGGTGTATTTAGGAGCAATTGGGTTGTCATAGTGTCATGTGCTAGGTTGGATGTATATGGCATGTTACCGAATGGACGATATGGCTATATGTTCTGAAAAAGTTGGAAGTTAGGCATATCTTTCCAATTTATACATCAGTTGCATATATCCAACTATAAAGTGATGAAATTAGTATGACCCGTTACTTGAGAAATATAATTTCATAGATTAACACTAAAATTTGATAACATTACAAAATAAATCCACGAAGTTTCAGACAAAAAGAGAAAACAATATCAAACAAAGAAAGCCATACATTTGTTTGCATCTTGATCTTTGCTTGGTCCTAGTCTCCTAGAGCACCACATAGTATGGATTAAGCTTCATTAATGAAGTATTTTTCAATGTCCTATCATTATCTATATATGTTTGCATACGAATTGTAGTTGTTGCTTCTATTTTCATTTGAATTATAGTTGTTTGCATGCGAATTAGAGTTGTTGCTTCACTCATGTGCAACTCTGCCCTAGCTACATTTTTTCTTAGGTCCGCCTCTGGGAAGAGAGGTGTAAGAGGAGAGCACTTGTGTATGCGTTGTCCTAGTGGCTTTGTCCTCCCAAGGGAGTGGCTATAGATATTCATCTATAAGTGGAAATCAAATCTCTAATTTCATCTAAGTCTTCTCCTTCCTTGTTCATGAGGTTATCTCTTGATTTGGTTTGCTTTTTTTGGTGTTTGGTTCCCCTCTCTTGGTTTTGCTGGTTCCCCATGATGTGTGAGTGATGGGATAGACTCTAGGAGATTATACACATCCATCTAGGGAGCTCTCTTAGCAAGGTTCTTGGTTAACCCTCTCTTTGGTTCTTGAGAAGGTGATTTTAGGGTTTCCTAGTGCCTTGGGTTTGATCTTGATTCTTGCTGTGGTTTAGTATGTTATGGCATGTAAGAACTCATCCAAGATCATCTTGACTATTTACAAAACATGAGCAAGTCTAGATTGTAGTTTCCCTCCTTGATTCGGTTTTGGCACAACCTTCTTAAAAATGGAGAAACATAGGAACTTCGCCAAGGATTGTTGAAATATTTGATTGGAATAGGTTCATTATATCTTAGGAAAGATGTTTGTTAGTTTTCAAGTGATTTAGATGTTTGGTTTAAAAGTTGGTTCATTCCTTAGTTTTGAAGTCATACTATTTTTGGTTCTATTAGCTAGAGTGGTCAAACCGCCATTGATCTAGCGGTTAGACCGGCCCAGTTGGTTAGACTGCACCCTGTGTGTGTGGTCAGACCGGCCAAGGAGGGTTTTGCTGGTTTTTTGGTTTCTTCCAATGTTGTGAGTCCCGATTTTGATCTTCTTAGCTGTTAATAGCTACTGAAAATACAAGATTTTAGACTATGTAGGAAAATTTGGTCACTGTCATTTACTCCTTCTCTGACTGCCATATCGAGTCCAACACCCAGTATGTAAAGGAATTTACATGTACAGGATATGCTAAGTAATTTCCTTGAAAAAAAGATTTGCTAAGTAATCGACACGTTATTGTCCACATTATTGTCCACGGTGACAAAACCACCTCAGCGGATTATTTGCTCTGGTATTAGAAGTTAAGGGCATATAATATCCGGTTTTGTTGTCCATAGGGTACAATAGACCCACAATCAAAGTTCAGGGGTAAATGAAGACCTTTTCCTTCAGACAAAAAAATGGTCGATATCTTGCAAGCCACTCACTCTATCCAACATGTATGCTTCTAGCTGAAGGACTAATAAATAGATGAAGACAGAAGATGAGATTCGGGAGAACGGATACTGCTCTTCTGGTCGTTGCATGCTCGAGCAACCACATACCAGGATTACAAGACAGGGACTGCTAAGGAGATAAGATTAGCAAGAAACTACCCAGTTAGGTTCTGCAAATTACAGATAAACTAACAGAAATGTACCTTGTTCAGCTGCACCGGAGCTACACCACAAAGTTAGCAAAATTTTTGGATCAGTACCGACAAGTGTTCCTGAAACCATAAAAAGACAAACAAGATGTTAACTTCACATTATCTCAGTCTTATCTAGCGGGTAGATGAGGAACCAAACATGAGCACATGAAACTACAGTAGATTGATGGACCCACATGGAAGATGAAAACAATCAACACACAGATCAATCAAAGGCTCCCTCCTAATCTGACACACCAATTAACGACACATGAACTCTAGCTGCTTATAAAAATACTAGAATGGCATGGTATGCACTGTTTAATGCTAGCATGGCATGGTATGCACTGTTGAAGTGTGATCTGAATTTGTCGACGTGCGCTAATCTGTGACCAGGGAAAATATTTTTAGGCCGAATTTCAGTGAAATTCGGTTTTCTTTGTCCACCCCAAAAAGCCTAATTTGGTCCAAAATTTGAGCCCATTTTGTAATTTCTCGGCTGGTCCACCCTCTCGTTGACATGCACAAAACTCCAATTTCCACCGATGCCAGCCCATATTCTCCTTTCCCCATCATCCCTCTCTCTCTCTCTCTCTCTCTCTCTCTCTCTCTCTCCCATATCTGAAACAAAGGGAGGCTCCTAACAGGGGAGGCAGCGATCATGAGGGGGAGGCAGCGCCGGCTGCGGGAGGTGCGGATGCGGGCGGCGCCGTATGTGGGATGGGGAGGCTGCGTTGGTAACGAACAGGGAGGTGACTCAGATGGGAAGACACCACCGCCAATTTTGAAAAAAATGTATGAATTTCTTGAATTTGAATGGTATTTTTGAATTTTTGACCGAATTTTTTTGAAAATTCCAAAATTTTCAAATTTTGGATTTTTTGAATGGGTCCAAAAAATTTTGTAAACCGAAAATGTTTTCCTGTGTGTACCTAAAGAGGTGCCGAGCAGCGCTAGGGTGTGCGCAGGGCCACGAATGGCTCAAGCGCCGGCCTGTGCAGCCGAGTCTAACTTGGTCCGTGTACTTTCGAACTGTGATCTGTAATCTACCCTACTCTATAATACACCAAAATTTTCTTTGCTAAATCCACCCCTCTCAGCACCCCTACAGTCATGCCTAATCTAAGTCCACCCAGATTTGTGTACCAAAGTAATCCAACTTCATACAAATGAATGGCCTGGATCTTTCCTCAAGCCTTCTTCTCTTACTCATTGAAGATCCTAAGGCCAAAATCATCCGGATCATGCACATCATTGAACCAGAACCCACCCCGCGCCCACGCACACGCCCCCGACGCGTGCGGCTCGCCTCCACCCCGCCCCGAATCTTCCGCCGACGCCTCCCACCCACCCGCGCCGCGCCCTCCCCGCTCCCACCTCGCCCCGCCGCCTCCCTCCTCCTCCCCACCCCGCGCGCCGCCTCCTCCTCCTCCCCCACCCCGCGCCGCCTCCTCCTCCGCTCCATCGCCGCCTCCTCCTCCCCTCACCCGCGCCGCCGCCTCCTCCCCTCCCACCCCGCGCCGCCACCTCCTCCCTCCCACCTTTAGCTGCTAGATCCACACCGCCTCCTCCTCCCCACCTCGCGCCGCCGCCTACTCCTCCTCACTTGCCCCCACTGCCTCCCTTTAGCCGCTAGATCTGCGCCGCCACCGCCTCCCCCACACACCGTCTCCGCAAGCTCCACCCCAACCCCCACCATTCCCCTCCGCCTCAAACCCCGCAAATGCTCCTCCGCTACCCATCTCCGCCTCCCAAAACCCTAGCCCCTCGCCTCGCGCCCCAAAGTCGCCTCAGCCTGCGCACCGCCGGTGGCGATCGCCGGATCCCCGTGCCGGCGTGGCTCGCGGCCTCGCGCGCCTCTGCAGTACCGCCCCACTGAGTCGGAGTTCGCCGACCCCATCGCGTTCCTCTCCGCGTGGAGCGGAGGCGGCGGCCTCACGGCATCTACAAGGTCATCCCGCCCTACCCCGCCTCCCGCCGCCGTGTTCGCCCACCTCAACCGCTCCCTCGTCACCTCCTCCGACAGCCCAATCCTACCACCTCCGATGCCTCCAACCCTACCTCCTCGCCGCCAGCCTCCGCCGCCGTGTTCACGACCCGTCCGCGAACTCGCAACTACAGCCATGTCGGTGAGTCCCCAAACACCCTGCGCCCCAAACCTTCCCCTCGCCTCAGATCTCAATTTTCTGATGGTTTGACCGGCGCGGCTCGCAGATCTTCGAGTACAATGGTGCCGCCGTGGTGGCGATGGTGGAAGAATTGCCGCTATTGCCGCGATCGAGGTCTGGGCGTGCAGCTGCGCACCGTCGCGACCGATTTCCGAGGGTGTTCAAGATCCACAACAAGCTCTACATCGGCCTCTCGCCTCGCCACCAACGCCTGGACTCGTGGGTCGCAATGATCCCCTTTTGGTTGTTTATTGGTTTGGTGACCGCTGATTCGGTGGCTTAGGGTTTGGGTTTTTGTGTAGGTACCAGGCGCTGATGTTTAGGCACAAGTTGTATCAGATTGCGGGAGGAGAGGAACATGAAGCCCTAGACCTTCGCCAGCCTCGTCTCCGTGCTCCTCTACGAGAAGAGGTAAGGATTTCACTAGCGCAAAACGAGTTGAATTGTGTAGTATACGAAGTAGACTAGATTAAGTGGGGTGATGCGTGTATATAAATTTAAATGCTAATCTAGAATTGTCCAAAAAGATGCAAAATTTGGATATGTGAACTGTTTAGTGTTATATAGGGCATAACAATGTATTTATACGATGTTGCGTAAGAGCTTCATTATACAAAGGTAGAGTTATTGGAGGCAGGCAGCTACTCTGACTCTGGTGTAGATATGTGCTGTGTTTTTTGGAGTAGATGGGAAAAAAGTATTATGACCATACAAATTATCTTAATGCCATGATGATTGTTTAGGGATGTAATACTTAGGAGCTACACGTGGATATGTAATGTTTTACCTTTTATATTTGCCCCCATTTTCACTAAAGGAATAATTCTGATGAACTTTATGGACTTATGTGAGGAGGTAAGACTGAAGCTTGCCTGTTATGCAGCAAAAAGATAACCCCAACTACATGACCATCTCCAACAATGTTTTTTTTCTTGTCCAGAATGTGTTGTGCAGCTCAATACTATTTTCTACTCTTGTATTTTACAACCCATCAGAGCTAATATATATTTTTGATTAGTTTATGATGTTGCTGAAAGTAGAGAAGATATTGTATGGAGTAGTCATTGACATTTTAATAAGGAATGCATATTCCTGGATGGTAATTTATGTTTACAACACTCAAATGGTGTACATATAATTAGACCACGTAACTGTTTCTTTAATGAGGATGTCATCTGTCTATAAGCATATAAATGAAGCACACGTGTCTTACTCTCCTGTCTATCTTTGTTTTATTTTCCCAACCATATTCACTATGCTCCTTCAATATTTTCAGTTACTAACAATTGGGAATGAGGACTATCCTGATTATTTATGTAGTTCCTGTCAGTGTCCTTCATAAATGCAAAAGTTCTCTTTGAGGAATTTTGTCTTTCATGTGCTTTTAGGTTGATTACAAGTGAAGTGACTATATGCTTTAATTTTTGGAAATAAATAGATCTTTCCTGGAACTTGACTTAGCATTTTGCGATTTAATATTAATTTTTAATTGAACTTGATCAAGCAAATTGAATGGCCAAGTAAAATACAGACAAATTAGTTCAAAATTGAACATGACCAAAGGACTGACCTGGATTGGCAAATAATTTAGCCTTGTTTAATGCAAACAGGTTCATAACATCCAAGTTTTGATCATTATAACTTAAAGCTAACCGATGGATATTCATTTCTGCATGATGCATGTACATTGCCTAAAAATATTCATGATTATTGAAATTACCTGGACTTTCTTTTCTTTTTTTTTCTTGAGGGAAACATTCGGTTTCTTAATTGTCAGCATCGAATCCTTATCTTCATTCGTGTTTAATGGTTTTGGGGTAGAGAGTGTTATCCTATAGGCATAAGCTATGGAAAATCTCACATCCCTCAACAAAAAAATGAAAAAAAAGTAGCTATTTCTATATACCTGTTTGGTCAGTACTTATGTTTGTCCCAAAAAGTTCGTATACCACTTATATATTCAGTCTTAATTAGAAGCTAACAGAAGAGATAAGAAATGAAGTAGTTCGAGAGCTCTGTTTCTAATATTTAGTCATTTAGTTTTAAATGGTTATGTAGTTTTCTGTGAGACCAGAGAGATAAGAAAAGCAGCAGCTGATATAAGATTTGCTGTCACTGTCATGCTCCAACCTAAGGTGAGGATTCCATCAAATATTAGCAAAGGTAAACTACATGGAAATAGTATATTTTTAACCTGTACATGGAATTAGTTTACATATTCCATTAGGAGAACATATGAATCTTCATAGCTATCCAATGCATGCCACCAACATTAGTGGTCTTTGATCTATCTGTCTTGGCTCTGTGTTTCCGACTTTCTGTGAATCCGTGGTATGAATGTAATAACATGTATAACAGTATCTAAATGATGAAGTCTATTGTCCTGCAATGTTATGGTCATACCCATTTACTTCCTAATCCTTTCTTCAATTATGACTACTTTCTGATGCTGATATAAAGATTTGGTGTTGTTCAAACAGGTTGGCTAGGATGAGTCTGCAGCAGGTGAAAGGCGGAATAGGGTTTCAATTTGGGAGATTGAACCGGTCGCTGCCCCATTTTTCATTTGCCCTCCACCGTTTTTTGGTGCAAAGCGTCCAGACAATTAGGTACACTTGATGATTACATCAACCTCATCTCTTCTGTATATGTTAATTCTGGTTCGTATTAAACTATTGATGTGAAAACTTAAGACTGCGTGTGATACGATTGGTGATGCTCTAATGTATATATGGTATTTAATGCTATATCCAGAAATATTTTGCTACTCTATGTGATTCTGTATGGCGCACATGGATGTGTAGTGGAACTGATGTGTTATATCCAGAATAAACCTTTTAATGTGATATGTAATCTTGGGTCACTAACAAATATCTGTCGAAATATTGCAAGAATTGGCTATTAAGATTATCTTTGCGAATTCTGCTGCAAAACATTTGTATTAATCTTTTTATTAATAATATTTTAAAAAATATATATTCATCAATGAACACTATTTTTCTACATGATTGTGGTTGCTGATCTGTCAATTGTCACTAATGGCACTTTCAATGGACATCATTCAGTTCTTTTCCTGCCCTAATTATTGTAACAGCAATGTAATTTTTTCCTTGATTCCGAAACAGAGGTTGGTTGATGATGATGTCGAAAAGATAAAGGCGTTTCCGATGGAAACAGCTATACCATTTCGAGAACGGCTAAAGATACTCGGACGAGTGGCTAATCTGGAGGACCTTCCTTTAAGTGCAGCCGAGAGGAAGCTAATGCATGCATACAACGAGAAGCCTGTGCTTTCTAGACCTCAGCATGAGTTTTACCTGGTTAGTTGTGCTTTCTCTTTAGAAATTATTGTAGTACTGTAGTATGCATCCACATCTTTAGGCTGGTGTGGCACTATCTGTGAAACAAATGCAATGTTCTAAAAATACCATGTTTTGATCCTACACTTTTAACTTAGATTACATCCACCAAAGGAATGTTCAAACATATTATGTTTCTGTGCAGGGTGACAACTACTTTGAGATTGACATTGATATGCATAGATTTAGCTACATCTCAAGGAAAGGTTTTGAAACATTTTTGGACAGGCTAAAAATATGCACGCTAGATGTTGGGCTTACCATTCAGGTATGCCAAATATAACAGTGACCACTTCTTGTTTTCCTTTGCTGTTCAAGACAGATAAATTATTGTGTTCGCTTCTTACTATGCAGGGAAATAAAGCTGAAGAATTGCCTGAGCAGATCTTATGCTGTGTTAGGTTGAATGGGAAAGATTACAAACAATATCAGCCACTGATGACACATGGTGCCTGAACTTGGAGCTTACAAGAAGCAGCTAACCATTGTTTGTATTCTGAGAGGTAGCCAAATCTGGCCAAGGTCCCTTGAGGTTTCTGGCCAGGAACCACAGTGGACTCTCACCGCTGCTGTGGAAACACCTTCATCTGAGCATGCAAAATTGCATACAATTAACATTAACAGAGGCAACGATACATGTAAATCTGTATACATTGCATGAGCTCCAATTGCCTCTGCTGTCGCTACTCATGATTCTAGATTTGGTAAATATCACTAATTTCCTTGTGAAAGATTAGGTTTAGGCGCACTTGGAAATTGAGGAGGATTCGTGATGAATATGAGCTGCTTCATTTATAAAGCAATAGTGTGAAAGAGTAGGTTTAGCCGCACTTGGAACTTGAGGAGGATTCGCGGTGAATATGAGCTGCTTCATTTATAATGCAATAGTGTTTTTTTTCTCGAAAACGCATGACAATTGTGTTTCATTCATTAAAAATAAAAAACAGTACAGCGGCAGCCTAAAGGCCGAATTACATGCGTAGGGAGGACTGGTCAGAAATTGGTTCCTCGCTTTCTTGAATGGTTGATTGTTAGACGTGCTGAACATAAAACTTCTAAGTTCTAACCCGGTTTCTCTATTGGTTGGCATAATGTGTTTGCCAAGCTAAACCTAAGGTTAGTTATATAATTTTAATGAAATATGTATAAATTCTTCAACCCCTTCCATTTTCGACAATTTCCTTTTCTTTAATATGGGCCAAAATTTCTTATATGGTTAGATATAATGTTACCTTAGCAGAACTAATAAGTAGTAAGCACCTATTTAGTAGGCAAAGTTGGTTATGAACTTAAGCATTTCGGAGTTATACCAAATTCACAGTTTCAATCTGAGCAGATATTCTAGATTAACTGGTCATGGCTGTCGACTCAATCAGTAAAACTGTCTTGGTTGATTTTAAATGGCTTTTCTTACCTGTTGGTTCTAGCACTGACACAAACTGAATTGTTGGGAGGGAAGAATAGTTTTTTAGATATTGTTCTTAAGTCATATCTTAGATATTCAGTTTATCATGCCATTATCTATCCTGTGAAACCATCTTATCACACTGTTAAAATAGCTTCACCTGTCCTTCTCAATAATAATACGCACCAAAGTTTGCTTGAAATGTAGGACTAATGCGATTCTGGTTGTATGAACCTGGAAATTTCTTTCTTTTCTCCTGTTCCTGGTTTTCTTAAACACGTTAAATCTTGGGAGCAGTTGAGTTTGATTTGTTATGATGGTTTTCTAAAACCAAATATTTGATGGCGTAGTGTGAATGTGTGTTTGTCTCTGGGTGGATTTCTTTGATGGGTAGGAGAACTTTGCCTGAGAACTTGGGAGGTTGCAATTAATTGTGAGGTAATGGCATGTATATCAATTGTCAATCTAGGATGAAGTTTTTCTTTGTAGCCTCAAGTTTAAACAATGTGGGGATGGAGAAAGTCGTCGGTGGGTGAGTCCAATGATGTTGTCGCCTCCTCAAAGGATCAGTCGTTATGTGACATTCATTATGTGACAAAAATATTTGGTTATACAATATATGAGACGTGAATCTTAATGAATCTGATTGTTCGTTTTATTTTTTACAAATTTTATCTTGTTTTGTATTTTACCGTAGCGTTAGCACGGGCACACTTCTTGTAAGTGTACGTCTAAAGTTGCATGTTTTAGATGTCACGTTGTCCGATGCTTGTAATTATACCAGATGTTTTAGATATCACGTCGTTTGGTGTTTGTAATTATTCTTGTATAGTGATTTTCGTTCTTAGGCATGATGATTTTTCGTAGCAAAGATTTTTCATATTAAATTTGTGTCTTCTGTATCTAAATTTGTCTCTTAATTTTGTAACAGAGACCACGTGTCTCCTGTATCTAAATTTGTCTCTTAATTTCATAACAGAGACCATGGGCCATCCAGGTTTAGTGATAAGTAGAAACCACCATTATATTGCATGATGATATATGACAGTTGAGATGCATACTCAGAAGGAACGGAGTGGGTTGGAATTGGAATGACTAGTCCCACTCCAATTACAAGGCAACTTAGAGAACTTAAAGAAGGATAATACTAGAGGGGGGCAAGAACCAATTAAAGGCTGGCTCCACTATATAAACAGTAATGAGAAGCAGCAGCACTATCACTTCCCAATGGTAAGGAATAAGAGACCTAAAAAACTAAAGGGAAAAGCCAGTTGAAGATTTATGCAGAGACATTAGTAAGCAAGATGCGGGTGGTAGTGTTGGGCATGTGGATCATGCCACTGACCCTCGTCTTGGCCCCATGCTGGCGTATCATCCTCCCTCTCGGCAATCTTCAGAAGCTTCTTCATCGCCTCACATGCCCACCTCACCATGTGGAGCCGCTTGGATAGGCTTAACTCAAATCACCCTCGTCCTCTCACCTCCTTTTAGTTTTAGTGAGTTACTGTATTATTACCACTCCTCCCATCCCAGTCTCATGTAGCTGCTCCCTTCTTTCTTAGCCGCCTAGTTCTTTCCTTCCTTAAAGCATGCATATGGCTAGGTTCTTAGGAAGTGTTTGGTTACCCAGATGCTTGTAGCCTGACTCAACAAAGCAACCAGGTTAGGCTAAGCCAAGCTCTTAGGATGCTAGTGTGGGTTGTTTGGTTGCCTAGTTGTGATCAACCTATTTCTATGGAGACGTTGTTTGGCTGATTGAATTTGAGATACAGAACGCATGGTGCGAAGGTGGAAAAAGTTGTTAATAAAGCTTCTAATTGTCTTAAAATACTATAGTAGTCATTACTTATCGTATAAAGCCTTAATCCACTTTAATATAAACTAATAACACTTAATATGCACGCAATTAGTTGGGCCGGACTCCGGAGGGAGCTCAATTTCTGCGTTTCCAACGAACCTGGCTCTGTAGAGAATTTTGCATCCCACGGACAACTGCTTTTGCATAAAGTTGAGTGAGTCAACCAGAAAAGCATTGCAAAAAAGATTCGGCATCCCACGAACATGGCCTGAGGCCATCCAGGCAACCATACAATTTTTCTCTAGTTTTGTTTCGGTATTATAAGTAAGCTCCAGTAATTGGGATGTATCCATGGCTCCATGCATCTAGTCGTGATTATTGCACGAAATATGTACATATTGCTAGAATTGGAGCATAAATTGAAAGTTGAATTTTCCAACCTACAATATTTTGTCTTCCCAATTTCAGAAATTAATGTCCATGTGTTTGGTGGAGCTAGAGCTTTCAGATGAGGCAAATGGAACAGAGCGTGAGGGGAGATCATAGAAGTGTTGTCCCTATATATTAATTTAATAAAGAAGGTGAGTAAAACATAGAAACCCCTACGTAAGAAACTGCATCGGCGGTGGAGGAAAGTTGCAGGTTTGCCTTTGGCGACAACGGAACAATAAAATGACAAAATCATCATGGAAGTTGTACTATGCAGAGTATAATATTGTAGCTACATGGAATTGGAGATCATTAACAAATTTAACATAGATTGAATAGGACTAGGGCTTCCCCCAACAAGGGCATATCATATAGCAAATTTAAGCAGATAGTTACATCATCAATCTATTTTGTAACCACATTGATTGAGTCCAAGAGAGTAAATGAAGAGCCCACCAATAATAGTATTCAGTAGTAGTAGAAGCTAGTAATGATACTTGTATTCGTGATAGCCATACACAAATTCTACCGGGAATGGATGTAGCACCTAGGAGATCAAAACATTTAGGTAGGCATTAAACCTCAGAGACTCAACCTTTTGATACTAACATGCTATTATCTTTCTGACACTTCTTGTAAGTACAATAAAGATAGAGAACATTAGTAGACCACACTTGAACAAACTCATGCATTGTGGTGAAGTCATGCGATTTTTACCTAAGCTTGGTTGTTCCTTCTTTTACAATGACCTCGTGGTTGGTCGTCAGGAGTTGTTGTTCTCTTGTCAGTTGTTGAAAGATGACCTGCACCTGTGATGGCAATAGAGCTCTCACCCACATTTCCTAGTAGACTTGCTGCTTCAATAGTAATGGCTTTTAGTTTGGTGAGTACTTTCTCAGACTCAACTATGTGCTGCTTGTGCACATCCTCTATTCTATTAATCATATCCTTTAGTTCACAGTGCAAATCCTCTAAATCCTTCATGTGTTGCTTTTGTAATGCCTCCGATTTGGCCACAATTGAGTTCAGCCTGGCAGCGAGCAAAGGTACTTTCTCAGATGTGGAGTCATTAGGAAGTCTCTTAGTTGCCAAATATTATCCTTCGTCCTCAGTTAAGCTGACATCCTCGGAGCTGGGCAGCTACTTGGAGGTAGGCAAGAAGCCCTTGTCAGCAGAGTCTCCCTCTTCGCCATCACTCTCCTCAACGGCGACATGTCTAGTAGGACACCGGTAGCATGTATTCCTTTGCTATAAAAGTTGTACTCGTCGGTGTACGGGCATGGCCTATAATTAAGCTTTTCTTCTTGTTGTCATAGTAGGCAAAGAAGTAAATGAAGCATTTATTCCCTCAATGGCAAGGTACATGCATGGATTTCTCTACAATAAACAAACATAGAATGAATTTTATCCTTGGGATGAAATGTTGTACTCCTTTTCCCTTAATTATTTTTTAAGTTGCCCTTAATTGTTTTTTCTATAGGTTTATTTAATTGAAGGTTTTTAATAAGACAATAAGTGCAATGGCAAATTATGTGAACCATGTACCTTTTTCTTATTACCTATTTTTCTCAGTGGGTTTTTTGAAAGAAGATTTTAATGAGATATGAGATTGGCATTTGGCAAGTGTCCAAGAGACATCATTGTGGAATAATTCCTATCATGTTAACATTTACCTAAACAGGGACTGTAAAGGCATATTCATTTACTACGCATAGAATTCTAGTATATTTCTTCTTCCTGGCTCCCTATGAATATAGGCACCCTATATTTGAGTGTAAATGCTTAATCATTGGCAACACAACCTCTAATCCTCAACATTTCTTACCTTTGGGTGTACTTGATAGACGTGACTTTCTCCCCAATTCATGTGATTCCTTTGGCTGTGTTGAATTTCCCACTAGAAATTCTGGGCCTACACACATTCATAAATAAATTATATTACAAATGTCTTGGTTTATTTCATAAATATAACAGAAAATTAATGAAGGAAATACCTTTGTCAAAGCACAACTTGAAAATACCCTACATACATTCATGGCATATATAAATTCGACCACCAAATATGTTGGTTTTTACAAAGATAACACCAAATTACCACCTGTTACAAATCAAAAGTGTGTCCAAATCACCACCTATTACAATTTTGTATTCCACTCTACAAAATTAAAGGGTTTTTAAATTTACTTAGTTTCGATAAAAATGGAAAATATGCAAAAATGACACTATCTATCAACTACAACTAACCTTGAACAATCGATGGACATAACTATCTATCAACGGTGTTTAATATTTAAATGATCATCCTTTCGATTATTTAAAAGCCTTACCCTTCAATCCGCATTGTTAGTTTTCAGAAGTTACTAAAAAAGGTAGTTTTATTAGCTTACTGAGGATTAGACTCTAGATCTGTAGGTGGAGTGAATGACCAAGTTGTGAAATCATCATGTGTCCTGTTCATAGTCAACATTTTTTAGTTTTGCTAATAATTTATTTTGAGAAATTAATATTAATTCATGTAAGACTAACCCGATAGATGCTAATACTGTACCAAATCTATTGAAAGATATTCCAAATACACCTAGACCACACACTATGCAAAGAATATACGTAGAGTTGACTTCTTTATTCTGGATAATTATCAAGTGACCTGCCGACTCTGAATAGTGCCAACTCTGAATAGTGCCAATTCTAATAGATGAATTTAATGCCATGTAAAAGATAAGAAAATGCCTAACAATTACTGTGGAATGATTCATATGTGGACACTTTCCTATACCTATACTAGTTCGTCAAAGGCCATCAAAACCATCTGCAGCTTGACTAACCACTGAGAGTGAAACAAATAAGGTAGATTGAATTCTTGTGTACTGTCTTTCAACCCTTGCTCATGCCTTGGCTTCGCCTTCCACATTCAGCTAAGCACCTAACCTATGAACAAAACCCTCGCTCTACCACCCTTCTCAAGGGCCTGCTCACCTTATAAATTGTTAAGGGTAGGGTCTAGCTATTTTGTACACCTCTCATATTGATAATAAAGAAGCAAGGCCGGGGCTACATCTCTCCCTTTGTGTGTGTTCTTATGTGCTTGTGTATGATATATTCATACGTCGACAATGCTATCTCAGAGTGCTAATCACACAAGAATAATGAGTATTCATGGTTTGTTTTCATAGTACCTTTGGTTAAGACTATATGTGAAGCATTGATGGATGTGGAAGAACTTAGCTAGTGGGAGAGGAACCTGAGACAAATTCATTTTTGCTTAATTTTGATGAATGGTTTCCCTCCCCTTTAGAAGAGATAGGCTCTAACAAGTAATAATTGTGTCTAAATGGTAAGACAACCTAATCATATCTCACAGTGCAACTAAATGGGAAGGTGATAATTGTCTCCTAACTGTCAATAGCCTTATCTATAGTATCATGGACAGGACAAACATGTATCATTCGCACTCTACAATACCCTAATGGGCTACACATAACACTTTCACATCATTAATAGCGGAGGTAGAGGATGGAAAAGCTACATTAACTATGATCTTCATTCCCTCGACAGACATCTATTTTGAGATAACAAAACCAAATAAATTGAACAAATATTTTGACGTACTTACATTAAATCCTGAAAACTCCACGCTATAGAAGATGATTGTCGATCACCCCAGATCTAGTAATACAAAAAAAAAGCAATTTACATTTAGTTATTCACCACAATAAACTTCAAAAAAATAGAAAGAGTTTGTAGATTTTACCACAATTCTGTTGGACTAAGGGGCGCAGGAGACAAAGTGCTTTAAGGACGGGTGAAATTTGATGACAACATCAGCCAAAAAAACAAAAGCAACCCATCACACACCGCAACACTAGATATGAACATCACTGTTTCATCAAAACTAACTACGGGAGAAAGCCAAGTGTTTGACAAAAAGAATAAAAAGTATATATTTATTTTTATTTCCTAGATATGAACATCATTGTTTTATCAAAACCAACTATGAGAGAAAGCCAAGTGTTTGACAAAAAGAATAAAAAGACTAAATATCCACTTCGAATCTCAATTTAGGTAGTCGTGATGGGAGGGGATCAGATATTGTTGATGGGAGGGAATCGGATATTGTTGAAGACCGGGGGGGACCCTAATACCCACTTTGAGAGAACGCACACATAATATGACACCAACTATCTGTAAAGCCGGTTAGTTTTTTATTTCAACTTAGTGCACTATCAATTGTTGGCTTCTAGCCAACTGAGCTGCTCACATCGAAGCTAAGATTGTCTTGCTATCGAGCAGCCAAGCTACTCACGATGCAGCTAGGACTTTTGTAATTCTTGATGACTAAGTAGCTCATATTGAATCACAACTTAATAATGCAGTAAGTACTTAGAAATAGCATAGCCTAACCGGATGACATTCAATTACAAAATACTACTTTTATTAAAAGCGCACTCATTCGGTGGCTTGCCTAACACTTACACCCTACACTCACCTTCTACCATGCTAAAATGCCATGTCATGGCAACAGGTAAAGTTCTCTATTTATAGAGGTTAAGGACCATTATACTCTTGATATGTGTCAAAATCATAGCCCTTCATCTAAAATATCTAGAGCATCTAGACTCTGCTTATAAAATATCTAGATACTAGAAACTTTCATAAATTATTTAATTAGCTATCCTAGAAAATATCGTGGTTCATGCATTATTTAGAGTCTTCTAGAAAATATCTTGGTCCATGCATTATTTAGAGTCTTCTAGAGTTTGCATTGTCATGAACTAAGAAAGGATAGAGAAACGAAAATGTGGCATACTTTTTCGCTCCACATAGCGATGGCCAGAAGTAGGTCAGGCCGATCAGCCACCCGTGTATATGTAAAGAAAGTTTCACATGTTCAAGAAATAGCCATTAGTTATGAAGGAAGATGATATGGCATCGTTTTAAGAAAGAAAGAAAAAGGAGACACATAAATAATTCAGATGAGAGAATTCAGATTTTACTTCTAGCGGAAGTGGTTCTTGGATAATAATAACAGAATATGTATTTCTAATATATATTCGACATATATCAAAATGCAAACAGGAAAAGCTAAAGTAGGCACATCAAAATTATTCGACTTAATTTTCAGGCCAAGTTTTGGCCTCTTGCCCAAGGCCAATTGGTCCACCAGCTTTTGCCTCTGCCATCATGTCTTGGCCCAGTTTTCCCAGCCAAGCGCTCCAAGCAGCATGAGGAGGGATGCACAATGAATGTTGATAGGATACATCATAATACATGTAGAAAGGTCTGGCTGCTTAAAATGTCTTAAACTTGAGAAATTTAACGAATTGAAATTTAAAATATGCCCAATATTATGAAACTAGAAAAGGTTAAAAATACACGCCAAGATTACTTTGTTCCACATGAAATATAAGACAAATGAATGGAGCATTCGGATAAGGCCAAGAAAAGGCTGAGAGAAAATCTAGAAGAAATTTTGGTATAAGCATGCGCGCAAGCACACAGAGACACAACACGCACCTGAAACAAACACAGCCACCTTTTGTGCATGCAACCAACACAAGCTACCGCTGTGCTGCTCTGCTTAGCTGAAAACAGAAAGCTCACTAATCAAGACACGAGCAAAAACAAAGCCAAAGATTGAAATGGAAACATAAAAATAGAGAAACTAATATCTAATATGCACCAATGAGCAAAAAGCGGCCTACTAAAAGAACACAGTAGGCATGCAGGAAGAATACATTCAATAGTAGGGTTTCAAGGTGAGAACTGACAGCTACTAACGAAACAGGATTAATGCTTCCTCATATTTAATGCTGTAGTATATATAGCCAAATCTCAACTAATCTAATATGTTGGATGGAGGTGGCTCAGAATAACTGGTGGTACCATAAAAGAGCTCAGAAGAAAACAGAAAGATGTACATTCCCTTAGTTGATTTAGTGCCCACATGATATGCGGTTGTATAGACCAATGTTGCATCGAATTGGGCAAAATTGAACAGTCCCTGTGACCAAATCTACAAAAGGAAAGCTAGTGATTTAGCCGGACCAAGGGTTTAAAGGAATGCTAATTGTTAATTGTTCTATTTCAAAAATAATCTACAAAACGACTAGTACAAGATATATCTCAATTGAACAAAATGAAGGAAGGTGGTGCTAGCATCACCAAATATACAAAAGGAACAGTACAACCCTAGTTGGGGTATCAGATCCCCATGTGGACCCACATCGAGCTCATCATTGAGTAAACAACGGCATTATCATCGGTCACCAAATCATGAAAAGAAAATGGAAAATTGATGGAAATAGCATGGACTGATCACCAAATCAATCAGTGAATAACTAATTCACCATAAGTTAACATCATAGAGAGAAAACCAATCATTGAATCACCAAATCAATTGAAGTATTGGGTCATCTACTAGATCTAGATTTCATGAGGAGTCGAGGAATCGATACGGGAGGAGCAAAACGAGGAGAAGGCCAGGAATCGGTCGTGCTTGACCAGGAGGAGTCAAGGAGGATGGGGCAGTGTTGCTTGACGAGGACGATGGAGGGCGTGGACACGGGCGATGGCCAATGGTGCTTGATGAGGAGGGGGAGGAGGCCGGGGTAGGGAACATTGGTGATTCTTTATGGGACGTCAACCACACCATTAGCAATGAGACATGTGGCAACAGCGGTGTCTCAAATTTAGTCATGTGGCAGCAGCGGTGTATCTCCTGACGAGCTTTCTTCAGAAAAGGTCTATGCTTCTTCTCGAGGAACTAAGTCTCCTCACGAGTACTCCCATGTCACGGCCCTAGTTGTGGACTTGGACTGCCCTCTAAGGTGTGCCAACAGCAAAAACCAGCAACGGCAAGAAGCGCAGCAAGGGCAGGGGCAGTAACCCCTGGCCAACGATCTATGATCCATGTACCGGTTCCTTCACTATCTAGCCACTAATATCAAAGCATATAGAGAGGTAAGTAGAATACATCATTCATCATGCTTTAAAAATTATGCAAATCACTGTTGAGAAAAATATAGAAGCACCTTTCCCTAATTAAATAGATTAGGCTATTGTCACTAATTGCAGTGCGATGGGGTGTGTGGGCATTGATGCCTTTTCATCCCACAATTTGCTTAGTGGTCACCATTTGAAATGGTGACAGGAGTCCTGTAGTCGAATAAAAAGGTGAAAGGACAGGTCAATTGGACAGTTGGTGCGGGTGACATGGTAGCCTATTGTCCTTTCATTTGGCGAGATGGGCTTTAGCGCTATTTGGTTCAACAATAGGGGTTTTGTCATCATTTGGTGTGGCGACAAGAGGTTATTCATGTAAAGTTTCTAACTGATATTCATTTTCTATAATTAAACAATGTATTATTTAATAAATCTGTTTTGCACAATCAAAGAGGACTTTGGTTGTAGCGCGTAGCAAGGGTGCGGGCACCAAACATTGGATGCTGGGTAGGGTTTAGACTCTGGGCGTGAGTAATTGGAACATGGGGGTGTAGCTATGAAGGTGGTTAGAGTCTCTTTGGAACAAAGGAAAAATAGAGTAATTTTATAATATTGGAATCATATGGCAAAATTTCGTACACGCCCCTTTGGAACAAAGCAATGAGCTCCTAGAATTTATATGAAATTCCTATGGAATAGCTCAGTCTATAGGAATTTTGGAGGAAATCTAGCATGATGTCCAACTTCATGGAAAATTTTGTTTTTTTCTATCTCTCTCCAAAATCTTGAAGCATCCAAATGACATAGTTGAACAATTCTTACATTATAGAATTCCAAAGGATTCAACTGGATATGACACATAGGGCATATTCTTTTTCAGCTTTTGGCTTCAACTTTTGGCTTTTCTACAGTAACTAGCTTTTAAACGAAGTGTCTTTTCAAGATAGGGTCTACTAGTTAATTGTAGTACATACTGTACCGACTTCATTTATATCGGTAAAAACCGCACGTGAGTTTCAGTTACTCTGTAATCTCTCACACAAACAGCCCAAAAGCCATAAGCCGCAGCCAAAAAGAACATGCCCATAATTCATGTGTTTTTCCTATTAATGAAGATTCCTGCGTTCCAAAGAGACGCTTAGTTTTGATGTCTCATTTCTTTTAGAGGTTCTTTTTTTAAAGTGAATTCCATATATGCCGTTGAATTTTTGCCTCATCCCTTATATGTAGTCCTTGTCGCATGGACATGTGGGCCTCGACCTCACATGTCAGTGACGCAACCGAAGTTTCACAAGATTCGAGTGGCATATAAGAAATTAATCTTTTTTAAGGATCTTCGACTCCTTGTACATGCACTTTCCTTAAATCTTATAATATTGTGTCGCCTAAAGAAAAACAAGCCCTTTGAAAGACAATGGCAGCTTCTTACTACGATTAAGGGCCTATTCATATTGGCTTTTGCTTCCAGAAGCAGAAACCAATGTGAACACCTTAGCTTCTATACACCGTTTCTATCAACCACTATTATTCATTATCCATTACTTGTGTTTTAACATGTTGTAACACATTTTGTATTTTGTTATATCATAATTCCGTAAGTCGTATAGTGGTCCGAATATTGTAGTGTCTTTCGTTGCACCATTTTCTTACAAAATGGACTACTATTCATCAGCAGTTTCTACCAACCACTTCTACCCTCCACTATTATTCATCAATCACTACTATTTATCTATCGTAGTAAAAAGCATTAGCAAAAGCCAATATGAATAAACTCTAAATGCAACTTGGGTGCCCCGCGCTGAATTTCTTCTGCCATGTCTGCTCTACAATCCTTGCTTCCAGACCGTGGCAAACACCATTGCTCAACTCTGTAGAAGCAGGAAAGAGTTAGGCTCTGGCCCAAGGCCTGGTCCTTTTCCTCTGCTACGACGCCGCCGAGGACGAAGCTTTGCAGGGGCAGTTCAAGGCCATGGATGTGAAGCCGGACGGCGAATGCACCCGTCTGCTCAAATCCATCCTCTGTGCGGTATGTCCAGCAACTAGCTGCCGTGCCGAGAGACTAGGAAAAGTCCTGATCTCACAGTCGTAGCCAGATCGACGGCGGTGGGCGGGCGTCGCCGACACTCTGTAGATGCCGGCCTATAACACCCCATTTTCAAAACCTGGCATTATGTAAATTTCAAACTTATGTTAAAGAAATTAAAAGGCTTTATTCTCAGTTGGTTGTTCCTTTTTGGTTTTCAAAAGAAAATTCAAGTTGTGTTTAAATAATTTAAATTGAAAACCTTGTTTTTATCTCCAAGGAAGTAAATCAATTTGAATCTTTTAAAATCTAGAATCTAAAATGTACTTCAAAAATTTAAAGGAGTCAGGAAATTAAGATTTGAGTTTAAATTTGTAAAAGAGGAGAGAAAGGTATATATGCATGTGTTCATAAAAGGAATTCTTCCCAAGCATTTCCTAGCCGTCCATCCTCCTCCCCTTTCCATCACAGCCACCCATCCCCATTCTTCTCCCTGGCTGCAGAACGACCTCCCCTTCTCCTCTGACCGAGCAGCCGCTCAACCACTCGCGCCGGCGAGTTATGGCGGCGACGTCCCTCGCCTTCAGCACCCGACAGCGGCTGTCCCGGGGTCACCTCTCCGCCCTCGCAATCAGCGTCGCCTTGCCGTGTACGCCGCACGCTGTCCCCACCCGTGCGCTGCGCCGCCGTAGTCCTCCCCGGGTCACGCACATGACACATCCAGTCGACGTCGCTCAGCTCCGTCCCCTGCGACCACCGGACCGAGCGCCGCATCCCAGCATTTACTCGCGCCCAACCACCACCGGTCGTTTCGCACGCACTGTGGCCGCACGGCGCTAACGCCGCCCGCGCGCACGGCGCCATGCCACCTTGCCCCTCCCCCTCGGCGTCTTGCTCCTTCCCCGGCACTATAAGAGGCGCCGATTGCCTCACCGCACCCCCCTCCGAAGCTCATTCGAAGCAAATCACCTACCGCCTCCTCTGCTTCAGGCGAACCGCCGGCCGTCACCGCCGCCACGCACCACCGGTCAACAATAGGGCCCTTGAACCTTCTCCCCGTGTTCGCCCTTGCCCCCTCTTCCTCCCACCCAGTTTAATTGCCCTCTCATCCTCCGCAGACCGTCGGCGAGCTTCCTCTTCACCAACTCCGGCGCCGGATCCTCTCGGAGAACCGCCGCACCCCGGGCCGATTCCTCGCTTCTGGAGCGCTGCCCGGACACCGTGAACGCAATCCCCACCTCGCCGAGCCCCGCCTCCTTCCCCATCGGGCCGCCGCCGACTCCCGCTTCGCCGCCGAGCACGCCTCCGCCGCCAGCCCAACCAACTCCCTCTCGGTTTCGGCTGACCTTCCAGGTGAGCTCGTTGACGCACGTAGATGCTTCCACAGTGAGCAATCGAGCTCTAACAGCCTGAGTCGCCGCCGCCCAACTTCCCCTGTTTCAGCCGCCGCCATGCCCGTCGCCGGTCGCCTCCAGGCCGTCTCCGGTCGATTCCACCCTCCCCGAGGTGCGCGTCGGGTAGGGCGACCCATTTAGGCCGACGCCGCCGCGCCCCCGTGCTCCCTCCGCCGCCGGTAGGCTCCGTCCTCCTCACGGCCGGGACAAGCACAGCAGCCGGTTCATTAACTCTGTTGATTAACTACTGTCTTAACTGAACATTTAAACGCTGTCCAAATCTGACCATTAGAAGGTAATAATGCTGCTAATTAAGGCCCACCTGACAGCCGCCCATACCTTCTCTCTCCCCTTTTATTTTCTTGATTTTCTGGATTTTTAAAACTTTGAAATGCTATAACTTCATAACCCTAACTTTAAATATAATGAAACCAACTTCTAAATTTTTCTAAAATCAAGATGTATCTGATGGTTCTGTTTTGGTTCAGTTTTGAGTTATTTTGAGAGTGGATTTATTTTATGTGGTATTTATTTGCTTTCGTTCTTTTTGTGTTGCTTTTTCCGGTTCGATCTCCCAAGTAGAGTTCAAAGACGCGAACGAGCCCCCGCTTGAAGCAGCACAAGACCCCCAAGCTTTCGATCCAGGCGAGTCAACACTTTGATCATGTTGATCCTACCCTTTATGCAAAAATTATGTTTCTTTAAATTATCAAAATTGCATGCGTTACTTTATATGCAAAAGTATGTCACTCTTAAGGTAGCTAACAACCATATGTCCACCTAATAATAAGATACCCCACCAGTAACTTTTGAACTCACCTGATCATTTGTCGCCCTAGATATAAACTTTAACTAAGGTAGTTATAAGTCATATTACTGCCATGCTGGTCTTGTCGTATCCAGGGCATCAGTAGCCCTGAAGATCATTCTTTGCTCATGAAAACTAGTTTTGGGACAGTCATGGGATGCACGTGGCTGAGTAATTATGTTAAATTGTGTTATGCTTCTCAAAACCCTAAAAATCTGCTAAACTTGTCTGGGCGGGTGGTAAGAGTGGTTGGTGCGGAAGTAGTACGAGAACCCGTGGTTTGTGGTAAGAACCGCCTGGACAAATTAAGGACTGAATCTTGTGATGACCTCCCAGTGTAAAACAGTACAACCATAAGTCTATAATGGGTACGACCTAGCTGATTAACTTGCAAAGGTTTAGTTCGGAGATCACCAGTGGTAAGTGGGTGCCAGGGTGTACTGGTTACTCACCGTGAGGCACAGGGATTTACTGTACTCACACGGCGCAAGAGGGGGCTTATGACTGTGGTGGATTTAACCCTTCAGCAGTGAAACCTCAGCGGGTAATGTCTGGCTAGATCGGAGTAAGGTAAAGGCTTTGTGATAAATTATCTGGGTCTTATGCCTAAGGAAGCATGTTGGCTATTAAGATAATTCATCTCTTGTTGTGAAAGTGTACAACCTCTGCAGAGTGTAAAACTGTTCGAATAGCCATGCCCACGGTCAAGGGTGGACATGGGAACTCACTCGAGTTAATTCTATTTCAAAACTTTTGAGGTTGGGAATAAGAAAACTGTCAGGTGGATGTAACCTGACTTTGGTAATTTTTCCTGGAGGGATGTACTCCAGTGTTGGTAATAAGGTGGAAGTAACCTGCTACTCAAAATTAAGCATTGGTGGATGGAACCATGAAATTGGTGGATGGAACCTACCCCGCTATAATTAATGCACAATTTCACACTCCTTAAAGCATGTTTTGTCAAATGCTAAGTCATAGGAATTTTAATTATGATTATTCCAAAAGTCGCTTTAAGCAAATAAAAGAACCCGAGCCATCCTTGTCTAGCCTTGCATCTATATTTATATGCATTCTGTGTGTTGACTCGCGGAGCACGGTTGTTTGTGCTCATTCTCGCTGTTAACCCCCCTTTCAGAAGCTGTGAATCAAGAGCACTACATCTACCATGAGGATCAGGATGCCGAAGGCAATGAAGATGGTGGATATTAGATTAGGCTTCTGTAGTCTTGCCTCTCACCTCAGTCCAGTTGACCAGGCTAGTTTTGGTGGGTGCATCCGTTATTAGTCAGGTCCCTGATTAATAGCGGAAGCACTCAGGTTGACCCAGTCGCTTGCCTGTGGCGAGTTGTGCCCTACGCTTATGTACGCTTCCGCTTTCGTTCTTTATGTATTGTAAGACATTTGGCCTGACGGCCCTATTGTAACCTTGACCCGACGCGGTCTATTTGAACTCTGGTATTGTAATGTATGGTTTTGTTGTGTATGAAATGATGCAGCATTGTATCTGTGAGAATTATCTACTGATCCAGGGAATAATGCAGTGTAATCACAGAGGATTCCAGGTTAGTAAACTTGGGGTCCGACACGGCCCAAGGACACGGGGCAGTCGGGACCGAGGTCGGCGGCGGTGGATCCCATTTTCTCTGTGTCGCGTTTCAAGGTCAACTCTGATTTGACCGATAGGTACCCATTTAGGTGGTTCATGCCGTCCAATCTGCACAAGTTGAGATGTGCAACTGGAGTGAATTCAACAAATATATGTGGATTTGTGTGTTTCAAGCATACGTAGAACCGTTTTGACGTCATGATGAACACTATTAGATCGAAGTAGAAGTACACTCTGATTGATTCTCTTTGGTGCTCAAGAAAACCTCTCGCATTACATTAGTGACATGAACACCAACTAGCAAACATTGAATATTATGTACCGCGCGCTAATTAGGATGATTCTTTTCCACATTTTTTTCAGGAATGTAATCCGTTCTCGGCCGAGATGTTCAACACTGAGTCGACAACTCGAACAGTTCCCCTCATGTGCAGTTATTCTGCCTCAGCGGGAAGTTCT
The DNA here is from genome assembly GCA_036346575.1 of Dendrocalamus sinicus. Taxonomy (NCBI): domain Eukaryota; kingdom Viridiplantae; phylum Streptophyta; class Magnoliopsida; order Poales; family Poaceae; genus Dendrocalamus; species Dendrocalamus sinicus. Next base: position 18,604 of record JAYEVI010000373.1, on the reverse strand, counting down.
TCTCAATCCGAGGACCCAGTCACCCCAAAGAGGACTACTGTGAACAAGTTTGGAAATATTGCAAAAGCATAGCAATATCGAACTCTCCTTTTCGGTTCTTCCTCGCAAGGAAATGCTGGGCTTGCTGGTTCATCCTCCATGCTTAACGATTTTTGGCCATCAGAAATTGACTTTTGTGCAGCATTTTCCAGCACACCGAGCGACAAGTCGACATGCTTCAATGATCATGGAGTTTCATTTAACTCTTGGAGGTCTTAGTGAAGAACCATGTGAGAAGATTCAGGATACTGTTGTGATGAACCATGACAAGTTTTGTAGAGTGGTGAAATGGTTTTGCAAAGATCACATTTAATTTGGACTATTTTTTAGAAGTGTCAGAAAAGTCGGAAGTACCACAGGTATAAGTGCGGAAGTTCCGCTCGAGTGGAAGTTCCGGTCAGAGGAGCGGAATATTTTTTCCAAAGAGGTACAGATTGGGTTTTCAATGTGCGAAAGTACCACTTTGGGAGGTGGTACTACCTCTCTACGGTAGTACCGGCGTGTTAAAAGCGGAACTACCAATTTACCTAGAAAAATAGAATTTTAGGATTTGAGTCATGTATTGAGTTGTGATGACCTGGGTCACTGGATTAAGATTGCATGATGCATGTCTTGGCTAATATAGGTCAAGTTGTGAAGAACTTGTGCTTGGAAACAATTTCTTTGTCTTTAGATATGCAGGGTCACTTGGAGTCAGTTATGGTTAACAATGAGAATCGGGGCTAGGCTCATGTAGGACATGAGGCCCAAAATGATTGAGAATGCTGGGTGAGATGGTGAGCTCAAGCATGACACGAGAAAAGCAGGAAATGTTAAAAGCGAGTTCGAATGGCGGGATGGCGCCATATAGCTTGCACGGGCCAAGTGAGCCGTGGTTCGGTGGAACCAGGACGGGAGAGACTTGACGGTGTGTGGCAACCTAGTGGTGCACCTACATGTGGCAAGCATGAAGATTACTTGCAGTGGTTAGTGATGACCGGGTCAAGAAAGAGTATTTTGGTAGTTTGACCAAAATATCGGAAACTATCTTGGATCAAAACCGCGGTGCATGGGCGATGCATTGGAGAGTGGTTTAGGTTAAGGTGGAGCTGATTGAATCAAGGCCTTTAGCGGATACACACTTATGTGCTTTGAAAAGTGTGTATAAGTGAACTTGAGTAAGTAAAACCCGTGTGTGGGGGTTAACGGGTTTCCCCTATTGTAATAGTAGATATGATCCATTAAGGAGTGAGTGTGACTAGTTGGCCACATATAAAGAAGGTTGGGATGGAGACATGTGGTGAACCATCTAACCCATCTCATGTGCTCTCTTGTCTCTAGGGTTAGGGTTAGAGAATGAGTAACTTGAGTGTTCTTTGTCCTCCCAAGTGAAGTGGCTGTAAAATCTACCATCTCAAGTAAGCAATACATCGATCGTTTACAACTCTTGTCTCCCTCGTATTTTGATTGATGTGCTTGTTTTTTGGTTGGTTTTGATCTCTCTCCTTTCTTTCTTATGATCTTGTTATGCCAAGAATGTGTAAGAGATGGAGATAATCCTTGGGAATACATCTCCATTGTAACATCCTGATTTTCAGAGCCTTTTTGAAGCTTTTAAAATAAAATTCACCATTTGAATTTTTTTTGGAATTAATTAAAGCTTAATTGGAATTTTTATTAATTAAAAGGATTTAATATGATTAAAGTAAACATTAATATTTGTCAAAAATATTTTATTTGTGTTCCTTGTGTCACAAGGAATTTTTCTGTATTTTCTGGGATTTTTCGGAGTTTGTTTGAGCTCAATTTGAAATTTCCAAAAAAAAATGAAAGAGGAGAGAGAATGCGGGTACTGTTCATCCATTGTTTATCCATCGTCTCCGCGCGGCAGAGAGCCCGATCGATGTCCTGCTCTGTGTACAGTTCTTTCCGTTTTTCTCTCTCTTCATAACTTCCAATCTGGACCTCATTTCAATGTCCTCCCAAAAGGAAAGTTGTGCCAAATCACGTAAGGAATCCATCCTAACTGGTCTCTTTCCGTTTCGTTCATCCATTTGCCTTTTATCTCCAATTTTTTGAAGTGGACTCTAAACCGAAATCTACGAATTGGAGTCGGTTTCTACCTCTTCCAAGCCTATAAATATGACCCCTTGGCTCCCCTAAACCCATCCCAAGCCGTGCCAAGTCCCCTCAAAGCCCAGGACGCCATCGGCACCGAGCCCCTCCGGTCCCGAATTTGCTCGTCGTGTCTCGAGCTATTCGGTGAGTTTCTCCGTGATCCTTTCGCGTCACATTGTGCCATCATGTCCCATCTACCTTCTAGCCAAGTTCATTTGATTTTGGTGCAGCCAATCTCCCGGAATCGAGTTTTTCCCAATCTAGGTCAAGAGCGCTTCCTGACGTCGATTCGTCGCCTCCGGTAAGCTTTAGCCCTTGCCGTAACTTTTCTTAGACTTGTCTCGCCGCGTTCTACGCCGTGCTCACTTCCTTTTCCCCAAAAAGACTCCACAAATTTTCGCCTCCGAACCTCGCCATGGCCGCCAATGGCATCGTGCGTCCCCCATCTATCCGGTGGTGTTTTCACCAAACCGTTCACGTCACATCGTGCCAAACCATCCCAGGTAGCTACCCTCCAAGTGGTTTTAGATTTCGTTCACCGAGCACCAAGATATTAAGTTTTTCCTTTTTCCTTCTCGACGTCGTTCAAACGTCGATTGTGCCATCTCCGGTAGGATTCTAGCCGAGCCGATAATTTTTCTAGCTTCGCCAAGCCGCGTTCTAGCCCGTGCTCACCCTACCTCTCCACGTGCCATGCCCGGGTTTTATTCTCCCTCCTACCCATGTCATGGTAGCCGCCCGTGCCGTCACCGTGCTCCGTTTAGCGTGCCATCGCTTCCTATGTGTGTCTTAGGTCCCTAACAACCCATTTTGCTAGTTAGATTCATCTCCCATGCCTCCTCTCGCCAGCGCTAGCCTCCTTTCCAAAAATTGCTCTCGGGTGAACAGTAACATCTGTGAATTTCCAGCATTTTCTCGCCCCGGCAAACTTTAGATCGCTCGTTCTCCTTCGTCCGAACTCCGATTGATCCGATTCTTCTTCCTAAATTCATCTAAAATTGAGCTCTATCTTTTAGTTCTGGTTTTGCAGTTTTTGGAGTTTATTTGGATTTTATTTGAATTTATTTTTGTGTTTCGTCTCGTTAGATCACGCGTTCGAAGGAGCTGAAGCAGGATTCGAAGATCAAGAATTCCTAACTGAGCAAGGCCAAGGCAAGTCGTGTCCTTTGATCATGTTGAACCCAGTTTTCAAATCTATTATGTATTACTTTGTTTTACATTACCATGCATTGCTATTTTATTATAAAAACCCTTGTATTGGTAGTTAATGACCTAATTGATTATTTCCTCCTTGATAATTTGAATACCATGATTCTATTGTCACCATAGGATGGGAAATTATTTAGTGATGCAATACTAGTTGTCACATGGGTGGTACGCTTATTTTGCTTAGCCATGCTTATTATTAGTACGTTGGGTCTATCATCACACGTGGTTAATTAATCTTGACTTAATGATATACTTGAACGTGGTGGTCAACCACAGCTATAAAATTTGTGTGCCATGACATGGGTAGTGTCATTGGTGTTGGTTATACAAAATTGGTTCTCACTCGGGCGAATGATCGTGCAGTAAAGGGGGTGCAAGTTGCACACGGGATGTGGATATTTCGTCTGGGTACATTTAAGGACTTAACTTTGTGCGCCATTGATCCGAGCCTTACCGTGCAACCACATGTCCGTATGGGATGGACTGGTGACTAATTTGTGATGTTTCACTCGTTTCCGCCATTGGGATGTCGGTGGGTGTCGATACATTCCACGGGCGTAAGAGGGGCAATTACCGAGTTTGGGGCGAAACCTCAGCGGGCGGGATGGGTTGAAATTGAACATTGTAAAGGCCTTGTCATGATCTCTCGCCGCACACCTAAGGAAGTGTGTAACTCGTGGCAATCCGGGATGATCATGTCTTGTGGGTAAAGTTGTACAACCTCTGCAGAGTGTAAAACTATTCGAATAGCCGTGTCCTCGGTCATGGACAATGCTCGGTGATTTCACACGAGGGGTAGAGTTTTCATAAAAACCTGGTTGGGTTAAGTTGGGAAGTGAATGGTTAGTTCACGGTGTTCATTTCATGGATTTTGGTTCATGGTGGATTCCTTGGGTGAATGGTCGGTTCACTTGTGGTTGGTCTCAATTCCTTTGGTTACTTATTTATTATCATTTACAAAGCTTGCTTTTCAATCTACTTATTGTATTTACTTTAAATTGTTGCTTTACGCAAAATTAACCTTTCACCATCCATTGGTAAGCCTTGCATACTATATTGCATCTTTGTTACAAACGACTTGCTTGAGTACTCTATGTACTCACGGCTTTATGCCCTGTTGCTCGATTGAGGAGGAGGAGTATTACCGCAGGAGGTTCCGAAGGAGAGTACTTCAACGTCTTCGCGGATTAGGCCGTTCTCCACTCGATAGCTTTGTGGGCGTGTCGATTGGTCTGCTGCGCTTTCTTTTGGATTTTATTGCTAGTTTCTTTTAAGCCTTCGGGCTATTAATTGTAAGCTTGGCCATAAGGTCGCACTCGATAATTATTAATAATATTTGAGTCTTTTCTTAGTAAATCGTGATATGTTCGATAATTCATCTTTGTTTATACTGTGTGCACTAGCGTGATCCTGGACTAGTGCAGAATACACAGGAAAGTCCGGATTTGCATATTCGGGTCTCTACATCCATCCATTGGCAACATTTACGAGAAAACCCGTTTTGCTTGATTTGGTCTCAAGGTGTGATTTCTTGATCTGAAGGTTTTTGGAGTGATTTCTTCAGTGTTCTTATTTGCTGGGACATGTGGAAACATATCTAGACCTATCTTGGTCATCACTCATCCACGAGCAAGTTAGAGTCACCGATTGTGGTTTTGGCTCGGTTTTAGTGTAACTCTCCAACAAATTGAAAAAGGTCTTATCTTTGGCCATGATTTTCATGATCGTTTATTGGAATAGATTTGTAGTATCCTAAAGAATATCCCTTCCAAATTTTATGTCATTTGGACCAATGAATCAAAAGTTCCATCGATTTTAGTTTTTAAAACTTAGGCTGATTTTTCTGTTCATCAAAAATCAGAAGTACCATAGTGCAATCAAAAGTACTTCCAAAAAATCGGAAGTTTCAAAAAACCGGAAGTACCGCAGTACAAACAAAGGTACTTCCGATTTTCCTGTTTTTTCTCCAAAATTTCATAGGGTTGCCTTACATGTTTGGTGATGATTTTCATTTAAATCTTCATAGCTTTGTAGCTATTGGGGAGTAAGAGTATTGAATACTTTGGGGAAATTTTAAACGGTACCATTCACCCTCCTCTGTTGCCATATTCGGTCTTTAACTTGGCCATCTCCCAAAGTAATGTACCTTGAGAAGATTGGTAATGCATCCTATATTAACATGGTTGCTAACCCTGATGGATTCAGCAAAGCCTTCTTCTCCAGACGAGATGGGAAGATATGGTTGGCTAGTGTTCCTGAACAAGGAATGGGAGACAACCTGCAACTTGACGAGGCGAGCCCATTTCTTGACCTCACGGCAGGAGGTTACCTCAATTCGGAGCTTGGACTTGTGGGTGTAGCATTTCATCCGGATTTCGTAAACAATGGACGCTTCTTTGTTTCTTACATATATATGTGATATAACCCAGGCACCCAAATGTGCTGGTCGGTGTTCATGTGATTGTGGGGTTGGGTGTGATCCCTCAAAGCTCGGCTCTGATAATGGTGTCCACTCTTGCCAGTACCAACTAATTGTCTTAGAATATTCTGCAAAACGTTCCTCGTCAAACTTTTCTGAGGTATGAGTGTGTTTATATGTATGCTCTTCTTCGCATTCCTTCATATATATTTAGATTCCTGGCTGAACATTGTATTTCCACACTCTCTATTTGCAAGGCAACATGTGCTGATCCACCTGAAGTTAGAAAGGTCTTTTCTATGGGGTTGCCATATGCATCTAACAATGGTGGCCAGCTCCTTTTTGGACCGGCTACCTATACTTCTTGACGGGAAATGGTGGGAAGAAAGGTGACCCTTTCGATTTCTCTCAGAATAAAAGATCTCTTTTGGGAAAAATCGTGAGGCTCAACATTGATGACCTTCCAAGTAAATTCAATAAGAACATGTAAAGTGTAAATACGTAGATTGTTCATTTCTTCTAATTTTTTTGGTATACTTTTGTGTTTACATGTCCATAATTTTCCCTACTTTTTGCAGTCAAATGGTCATTCTATATAAAAAATAATGTATAGTTATCTTCCATGAAAATATAAAATTAAATTGCATAGATTATAGTATAGTTACCGAAATAGTAGGTTGTGGTTGCAAATCAGGCCGCTTTTCACTTTTGTAGAACATAGAAACACTACTCAGAACAGTATTATGTTGATGTTGTTACTACAACATTTCATTAAGGCTAAATTGTATGCTATTTAAGGGTAAGACTAACTTTTGGCCAACTATTTGAACAGTAATGTGTTGTTTCCTGTTTAAAGAGCGGAATGAAATTCATGAAACACCTTTGAACTTGATCATTTTTTAGTATTATCATATCTTCACAAAATTTTCATCCGAGTGTAACTTCTTTCAATTTGGAAATTTTGGTCCCACATCTCTTCAAATCATTTTCATAATTATATTGTTGCATTTCCTTACAATTTGGACTAGAAGTGTGCTCAGTATGATCACAAGAATCTTGCACAAACTAATTATGTGCAACAAAGCTGACAACTAGCAATGCTCAATTTTGGGGAAAATCCTTAAATGCCACCGAATGTACTGTTTGTCTCATCCCTTCTGTGACACTCATTGTCTCGCCGGCATGTAGAACCAAACCTAACTTATAAGTAGGACAGTGGACTCATTCATATTGGTTTTTGCTGATGATTTTTGTCTTTGGCTTATAAATAATAACAGTTTTAGAGAAGATGTACAAAGAGAGACTCGTGTGCAATTTTGACCGATATAAACAAAGTTATTACAGTGTTTACTACAATTAACTAGTAGACCTATCTTGAAAAGACACTCTGTTTGAAAGTTAGATATCGTAGAAAATCGGTTTTTAGAAACTAATACGATTAGAGCCTAATGAGAGTTTGCAAATATTAGTGGCATATAACGAAATAATCTTAAATTTTAGTCTACGGGCGGACTAGCTAGTTCCATTTAGCAGTACAAGCACCTCCTGTTCGATAAATTGTATTACATTCTAGATGATGGAACAATTATAATCATGTTAGATATGGACATATGGTTGCCTCACAAATTATAAAATTATGGAAAAGATATGAAAAAGTTGGTCTATTTTTTACACTAACGTACTAATGGTTAAACATTTTCTTACTTTCTAAGCGATAGATATTCCTGAACTGCCTTTTCTTTTGAGCTTTGTAGAGCTAAATGAAGTTGCTAGCCGAAGCTTATGGGGTAACTACACCATTCCGAAGGACAATCCTAACGCTGATGATAGCAGCTTGCGACCAGAGATTTGGGCTTGGGTCTTAGAAACCCGGGGAGGTGCAGTTTTGATTCCGAGAGGCCTTTCCACTTCCACTGTGCGGATGATGGCCAGGTATCATTTCAACACTATAAGCATTTTAGAAATGAGCTCCTATGCCATCCCTGTCTACACTGGGTCATCCCTGTCTATTTCATCACTTGTTTGGCTTGTAAAATTTCAAACAGCTTGGGTTTGGGAATAAAATGTTAAAACAATATGTAAAACAATTATGTACTAAAAAAACTTGCATAACCTGTAATATATTTTTGCCCTCGGTAACTAGACTTTTCTTTCCTTACTTGCACCCACCAACCAATTATCGATATGCAGTTCGGCACACTCCAATTTAATTTTGTAGTATGAATTCTCTTTGTAAATAAATTATGTTCATGTAGTGCTGCTCATGAAATGTTTGGCTTACAAAAACTCTGTTTGAGAAGGAAGGAAATGACATATGAATGGCAGTTGATTTTAATCAAATCATACCCTGTTATTCCATTTTAGGCAACAAGATACCAATTCCAAGATTGAGTTCTTTGCCGTATGCGTAATTAGTTCGTCTAATTTTGTGAACATGCATATCTAGGAACAGTACAAAGTGGTAGATTTGATATCCAAGGGTGGAAACTACGGATGGGGGTGCATATCAGGACCAGTATGTTCCCTACCCACCATGGGCTGCTGGAGGAAGGAAACCAACAGATGGCATTATCTTCCCAATCATGGGCTATAAGATCTCTTCTGTCACTGAGAACACCAAACCTGAATCGATAGTTGGGGGGTATGTGTACCGTCGATCTGCCGATCCTTGCTTGTATGGAAGGTATTGTTGCTGCCATGACTTGCGTTATTTTCAAGCGTAAATCTGACATCGAATGACTAACTTCGATCTTCCCTTCTGTGCTGTTTATGTCTCACTTGTCTGCCAATGGCTCATATGACATCAGGTACCTAGTTGCTGATATGTACACATCTGCCAGTAATATACATCCGCATCCATTCAGTTCAGTTGTTCCGAGAAGACACCGATACCACCAACAGCCCTCTTGGCCTCGTATTTTCGTTCGGTGAGGATGACAAGAAAGACGTCTTTATCTTGGCGCCTACCGAGTTGTCCATCCTACACTTTGCGATTACACACGTCTGAATCCTGCAATGGCCAAAGGAGCGACGCCTCCTTCCGGTAGCAACGGAATAGCCAAAGGAGCAATGCCGCCTTCTGGTAGCAACAGTATAGCACCGGTGGTGAAATACGTGCTGGTGGTGGTGGTTGCGCCTACAGCTTTGCTCACAGCTCTTGGCTATGTAGGTTGGGGATGTGTTTATGTTATTTACTTGCTGTTGTATATTTTAGTCGCATACTTCAAAGCAGGGTGCAATCGGGCCAGATTCGGATGAATATTGCCCCCCAAGTATAATTCAACCTAGTAATCTCCAATAACTCCATGCCCCCCAGCAATCAAAAGGGATAAAGTTATCCTTCATAAATATTCAAACTACACTCCCAAATTTCTAGTAAGGCCATACTAATGCAATAACCTCCATGGCCAATGAACGATAGAATAGGAAAAAAAAAGAGTCTTCAACTCTCAGTTAATACATGAATCAATATACTGACATATATTAGAAATAAAATTCCAACTCAAACTCCAATGTTCACACATCATCTCTATGAACAGGTAAAGAGTATATATCTCATAATCCCTGCTGGAATAAAAAGAATAAAAAAGTTAGAAGAAATAACCGGAAGGTTAAGTAAGCTCCTATTTAAACTTGTAATCACAACTGAATTATACTTTCCATTGTTCATGGGTCAAACAGCAAGTAAAAGTAAACACAGCCTTCTATGCCCTGTGGCAGGATATCAAATGCTAAAGGTCCATTCGTGTTGGGTTTTGTTGATGGTTTTAGCTGTGTCTGATGAATAGTAGTGGCTGATAGAAATGGCTAACAGAAGTGTTATGTGGGGAATACCGTATCACCGTCGCAGAGCAAGGAAGGAGGCTCACACGTCAGAGTCCGGAGACAGAAGCAATTAAAGGAATATGTATCCTAGGCTATCTCTAGTTCTATGTTGCTTTAAATAACAGATAGATTACTATCTTTAGGAGAAGGATAAGAGTTGTATTTGGAGTAGGAAACGGATTGATCTAGCATTATAAAAGGGGAGCCTTACTCATTGTATCGGCAAGCAATGAATAACATCTCTGCTTCCCAAGTTTTCCTTGTTTTCTCTGTTCCCCGTCTCCTCCTTGTCGGCAACTAAGGGTGTGTTTGGTTGCTTTTGAGTAGTACAACACTCTTTTCTGGACTGATCGTTGGCTGCATGGATGCTCGATTGAAAATCTTGCGCCGACAGTTTTTGCTTGTGTCTCTCCAAGAATCCGCAAGAGCCGGACTGTGGCTGAAGCTCTTAACAACATGGACTGGACCAGGGACATTCAAGGAGGCCTGTCTTGGGCTGGTTTTGGAGATTTCCTTCGGTTATGGGACTACCTCATGGAAATTGCGTTATCTAACCAAGAGGATCGCCACTCCTGGAGACTAGATGCAAGCGGATGTTATTCTTCCAAATCTGCCTATAAAGCTTACTTCTTTGGCGCTGTGACCTTTGAGCCTTGGCGTCGGTTATGGAAGACTTGGGCCCCGGCCAAATGCAAAATGTTCTTGTGGTTGGCAATCCGAAACAGATGTTGGACAGCGGATAGACTAGCTAAGAGGGGCCTCTCTCATCCAGATAATTGCCCCCTTTGCGATCAAGAAGATGAGACGATTCAACATCTTTTAACAACTTGTGTTATGGCAAGACAAGTTTGGTTCAGATTGTTCAATCCTTTGGACCTAGCAGATTCAGTCCCCCGACAAGACGAACGGAGCTTTGCAGATTGGTGGCGTAAGACGATGAGAAGAGTTAAAAAGGAGCACAAGAAAGGAGTGAACACTCTAATTATTCTCGGCACCTGGATTTTATGGAAACACAGGAATGCTTGTGTGTTTGAGGGGGCTTCTCCTTCGGTTAACACGATTTGGAGTGAGCTGAAGGACGAGCATAGCCTTTGGTGCATGGCTGGGGCGAAGAATCTGCAAGGGCTAGGTCTTGCGTTTGCAACCTTTGTCTGATAGGGCTAGGTCGAGTTGTGTTTGGTCGCTTTTTGTTTGTTTCTTGAGTTAATGTAAAGCCTCGCTCATATTTGGTCCCCGTATGAGTGAGGATCCTGTAGGGGACCCCCCCTTCTCTCTAATGAAATGAAATGCAGCTCTCCTGCGTTTTCAAAAAAAAAAAAAGTAGTAGGATCGTATATCCTGGATGAGAGGAAGCTGGATGAGGAGGGCCATATTTTGAAAAAGGAGAGTGTTTGGTTCGATGTATCTGTGGATACAGGCTGAATGAGTATGTGATTGGTAGGCTGTATATGAGGCTGTATGAAGGTCTTGCTCGACTCCCTCGGTCCTGGACGGGCAGATTCGGTCGAAATGGCCTTCACTTCCGGTCCCGGATGAGACCGTATGCGGGGACGAGCGGATCCAGGCTTCCACAGTAAATTCGTCCAACCAAACACTTGAATTTTTCGCAATATACGGTGGAGCTGGGATCCGACCGTCCATATTCAGCAAACCAAACACACCCTAAGCCCATCACGGCTCCTGGGCATCGAGAAGCACGTCCAAGGCCACCTACGTGTCACAGCTATCTATTGCATAGCCGAAGATATACCAATCTGGTATCAGAGCCATCTTTGGACGCTGCCATGCCAGGTTCAGAGGATACAACGAAGGAGGTGTCCATGGCACAGTCGCTCCAATCCATACAGCTGCTTACGGTGCATATCGATGGTATGCATCAACAGTTGGGCGACGTGATTACACGCTTGACAACAGTTGAGAAGCAACAAGCGGGAGAATTGCCGGGTCTGTTGCCGCTTCTGATAGAATCACTACACCCAATTTTTTCAGCACAGATTGGCCAGGCGTCTTCGGCAGCCCCTCCAGCAATCACCGCAACAGCTGAACAGCATCAGCCAGCCAACACCTCCAACCTCCATACCCCATGGCCAATCCTACCTCCTTACCACCCGCTCCACCAAACATATCCAGACCCACCACCATGCCATACAATCAACACCAATTTCCTTCCCAACTCCAAGGGCATCACAACGGCACTTTGTCTACCATGTGGCCATCAGGGGAGCTTCTTCAGGGGTTCCACGCTACCACAAGTTGGAATTTCCTATCTACGATGGCAAGGACGATCCTTTGGCCTAGATTAATCGTTGTGAAAAATTATTTTGCAGACAAAGAACAGACGAAGCCGATAAGATATGGCTAGCCTCTTATCATCTCACTGGAATCACCCAATATTGGTATTTCCAGTTAGAGCGTGATGTCAGCACACCATCATGGCCCTGCTTCAAAGACCTCTGTCATCTCCGGTTTGGGCCACCAATAAGAAGCAATCCTCTCGATGCTCTGGCGCATCTTCCACTCACCAGCTTAGTCCAAGATTATATCGATCAGTTCCTTGCTCTGTTGTGTCGCACCAAAGCATTACATCCTCTGCATTAGATGCAACTCTTCACCGCTCCTTGCTCTGTTGTGTCGCACCGAAGCATTACATCCTCTGCATCAGATGTAGCTCTTCACCGTTGGACTGCCGGAACAATTGCGGATCGACATCGAATTACAAAACTCGACAGATCTACAGGTGGCAATGAGGTTGGCCAGAGCATATGAACGGCGTGGGTATGCAGTTCTGGTTGCGCCAGCAGCAGGCAGCAGCTGTTTGAGCCCACAATCAATGGGTTGGCAGCGACCATCCACTCCACTTCCTTCTGTACCGTGGCTTCCGGCACCAGATACTGCAACTTCAGCCAGTTCACCAGCCACAACACCGTCCGGCCGGCCAGTACGATGATTGAACCCGATGGGATGGCCAAGCGACGCAAAAAGGGTCTTTGTTTTAAATGTGACGAACAGTATGTCCGAGGACATCGTTGCCAACGGCTCTTCTATATTGATGTGCCGGGTGACGATACCAATGATGGCCTGGATGTCACGACAGTGGAGCCCAATCAAGCACCCACGGTTTCTCTCCATTACCGGTGAAACCTCCACTCGGCGAGTTCAATATTGTTCTCGATGTCCAGTGGCTCCGCACATTAGGGCCTATTCTTTGGGACTTCAATAGCTTAAGCATGTCATTCTGGCGAGACGGCCGTCATATTTCTTGGCACGGGATAGCGGCACCAGTGGCTGCAGTGCGTCTAGTTTCATGCTCCAATGAGGATCTTCTCTCCAATCTATTGAGCGAGTTTGACGACATCTTTGCTGAATCCAGGGGCCTTCCACTGGCCTGGGCATTTGAACACTGCATTCACCTTCGACAAGGGCAGATCATCCTTACCGATATCCACAAATGCAAAAAGATGAGCTCGAACAACAATGTGATGCGATGTTGCAGCAGGGCACCATCAGACCAAGTACTTCGACATTCTCCTCACTCGTCTTACTCGTGAAGAAAGCCGATGACTCTTAGAGCTTTTGTGTGTATTATTGAGCGCTTAATGAGATAACAATCTACGACAAATTTCCAATTCCAGTCATGGAAGAGCTCATTGACGAGTTAAAGGGCACGTTTTTCACCAAACTTGACCTCCATTCGAGATTATTCGATCCATATTCGATCCGTTTTCTTTGGACGGTCGGCCCGCCGCTCACCAATCGCCAATTCCCATGGCACGAATGGCACAGCCACATGACGGGCATGGCACTAAAGCGCGCCGCAGGAGATTTCAGATCTCAACCGGTCATTCTCATTCACTCATTCGGTCAACCGATGTGCCGATCGCCAAGGCACGAGTGGCGAGTGGCGGCGCGAAGTCGCGACCAGCGAGCACGCCTCGCGCCTCCGCCCTCGCTCCACCGGCTAGATCTGGGGCTGAGGGCTCTCGGCCCTCGGCTCCGTGCCGCGCGGCGCCCTTCACGACCGCTCGGCCTTCCGTTCCGCGCCTCGCCGTAGTCCACGGCCGGCAACCCGCGACCGCACGGGCGTGTCTTCGGGCTTTGGCCATCCGCTCCAGCGCCTCTGGCAGCCGGCGACGGCGGCACCGGCGCCGGCGCACGACCGGCCGACCGGACCACGCGCAGCGCCGCCACGCCTCGCCGCCTCGCTCTGCCTCGCAGACGCTAGCACCCGTGCACCGCCGCCCAAAGAATCGAGCAACCATCGGGAGCGAGCAAATGGGCGGTGAGTACTTCTGTCTTTTTGAGTGATTGTCTGTACAAGAGTTTGATACATTATCGTCGGCGCTGACGATTGTTTTTTTAAGTGAAAATCAATTTAGTGGACAGATCCCTACATCATTCCTTCGACTCACAAGTTTGGTGTTTCTGGATCTTAGCTCAAACAACTTAACATGTTTAGTACAACTCAACTCATTTTGGAGATTAAGAAAGCTTTCTGCCTTGTCTCTCTTAAACAATAAGTTGTCTGTCACGGATGGAGAAATCAGTAAATCCACATTACCCTTAATGCCTAAACTTGATATTCGAACTTGCATGGGCACGAGTTTGTGGTCAGCTATGCCAAATGCATGGGGTTGCCTGCTTGCGGAGGCGCATCCGTGGATCCACGAGGCAAGCCATCTATGCAGAGATTGTGCTGTGTGATTGTTATGAGCTGGACTCTTCTTTTATAGATGAAGTTGATGCAATTTCGTTGATTCGACTATTGCTTGCAGGGATTATGGTCTTAAATATAATGTTACCCTAGGAGGTGAAGTGGAGGATATGTTTGCTCTGTGGCGAGGTTAAACGGCAAATCCATCTATCGCTGCGGTATCTTCACTTCTTGAGCGCCATTGCTTCTAATTACCGAGAGGCTTCGGGTGGAGAGTGTTTGCTCAAGGTTGGGCCTGGTCTCGTTGGGGTTCTTGTGGAGCGGGATCGGACTTTGCTCCTTGAAGAAATGGTAACTCAAGTTCGATTTTTGGCGATTGTCTAGCCTAGCAGAATCTTGTTCAATAACATTGTCGATTTTGATCGAGTCTTTAATGCTTACGATAAGAAGGCGATGTGGCTATAAGCATTAAGGTATACAGTTTACTCATTTTTATTGTGTGTTGGTATATAAAAATTCCAACTTGCTTGCAATTATGTGCTTATCTCTTTGGAATAACACTTTTCACAAAAAGTGGCTGATCCTTTGGGCTTTATAGGTTGCTGCAATGGGACTGAAACCTTCCGCTCACTTAGGGAAAGAACTGGCTGAACTTAAGTGTCATCTGCTCCAAATGAATGAGTATGCTCCTCATTGTACATGCCTTTTTGTCATTTTCCCTTGGGATATTTTATACTAGAAATAGTGGTTTCTTTCCCCTTGTTAGAACTTATGGGCTTGAATGAGCAAAGGTTGTAGGCTCGTAGCTTCTTGTAGTGATCAATGAGGAACTAGTTTTCAAACAGTAGATCACAATCTGTTCCTTTCTTTGTGTTCGATTCTCATGATTTTCTCTTTTGTTTTTCTGTGTCCCATTAGGAGTTATGGAATCAATGTCTGTGGTGAAGGTGGAGAATATGAAACACTAACCCTTGATTGCCCTCTATTCCGTGTAAGTTTGAGGAGATGAGTAGCGTGAATAAAGCCGATTCGACTTGTTTTAAAATCTTTGAGTAGTCCTTAACCATGAAGTCATATTCCATGAATTTTTATTGGCTATATTCTGAACATGCTCATCAGATTCCCAAGGCATTTCATGAATTTATTAATATGTTCAGTTCAGCAGCGACTGTTATCAGTTAACAGTGCCAAACTAGTTATTATCTAGTGCCAATGATTTTCCTCTCACTGGCATACAAATGCTCTACATCTATTTAGTTTTTAATGTCATTGTAGAAGCTAATAGGGTCTCGTGTTCCCTCAAGGTATCAAAATTAAATGGCACTCTCGGTTAAATATTGTTAAGACATTGAACTCATTTGTCCTTTATAACATGTTATATTTCCTATTTGAACACATGGTTTATTGTCTTGGATATGTACATCTCTTGTTAGGGCCGTCTTCTTGGGGCATATGTGCCAAAAGTTAGCAATTGATGTTTCTAGGCCGTGGAGGATATGAACTTGATTTATTAATATTTGTTGATTGTTTGTTGATGAAATTTCAAATGTCAAAATTTGAATTTAAAACCGTTAATCGAAAAAACCGGTCAATTACGATATTCGTAGGAGGATATTTGTATTCAACCGAATTAAGCATATATCCGATTCGAATTCGTATTCGTTACGACATTCAATTCGTATTCGTATTCGAGAATGTTCGAATTCGTATCCGTATCCGTTTTTAAAACATGAATCCATATTCGTATTTGAGACTATTCGACCGTATCGATTCGATTCCACCCCTCTTGACGGGTGGGGTTCGGTCCCATTCGTTAGTGTAGAGGCGTTAAGTGACCAAGGAAAGCGTAATGTCTAGAAATATGCTTTCATAGTAGGAAAGGCGAAATGATTAAGACAAGAAGGCACATTCATTCGATGAGAGTTTTAGAGAATTTTTAGATGTATCGAGATGAGCTCGAAAAATTTTAAATTTTTTGGTGCTCTAACACTGTGCCTATGATTATGTAAATTGTTCAAATTTTATCTGCTCTAGATATTTCTAGAAAAATCTTGGAATGTTCATTTTTAGTTAAAGAGCACTATTTTGATTTGAATAAATTCAAGAACATGCTAAAAAAGTGTAAATTTTATGTACTGATTACCATAACTATATTTGTGGGTTTTGAAATGATTTCTACCATAAATTTTCTCATGCCAACTCTTGATCATCTTTTTATATGTGATTTTTGAATTCAAATTGAGTTGCATCCAATGCACATTTGGCTTGAAAATTTACTTTTTCCAAAGAAGCTCCAAATAAAGCTAAGTAAATAAAATTAATGCAAAAAATTTAAATTTCCATTATTTTTGCATTTCTGAAATCTGAGATGTTACGAGAAAGGTCCATGTGAACATCCAAGGCGACCAGAAGCAATTGCTCCACTTCGTTCCTACGGTGGCTCATTCTTTGCACCAAATGAAGCGGTCTTTGGTTAGCTTCCACCGCATTGTAGGACCGAATGAGGCAACAGAGGGGGTGAATGGTGCCTTCAAACCTCTCCAAGAATTCACATAATCTTCTTCTCCGATAGCTACAAGAGCTACGAAGCAAGATGATCATGGAAATTGAGAGATCGAAACAGCGGAAGAAGAACATACTCTCTGCCGGATCGGACAAGAGACAAAACATCAATAGATCAAGGTAGATGCTCGGCGAAGTCCAGGCGGTCGAAACATCAGCGTGAGATGACTCAACTCTGCTGTAGTCAAAGTGACCGAAAACAGTTTCCAGAGCGGTTGAGATCAACGGAGAGAAACCGATGACAGCTGAAAGCAAGCAGCAAGAGCAATAGACTAGGCTGATACTGAGAAATATACGCGCGACCGCAAGCACGAGAACTTGTGAAACTCTTTACACGCGTCAATCGACGGGAGATTCGGCCAAAGACTAAAACGACCTCGGGTCATGAAATTACAGACCGGTCGAAGTCTCTCGCTACAACCGGAAAAACAGCAGGTCGAACAAGAAAGCAGAGGAACTCGATGTGCGTGACCGTGAGACGCAAACACTCTTTGATTCAAACATTTGCTCTTAGGAGGGCGACCAAATGGTCTTGAGACTAATTCCCCATTCGAGCAAATCAAGACCAAGCTTCCTCAAACCAAGAACAAGAAAAGAGAGCAAACAGAGAAATCGCAATCGGGACATCCAAGCAATAAACAAAGAACACAACTCGAGTTTTCATTCCAACCATCAAGGAGTACAAGGAGTCCGATCGCGGAGAGCATAGAGAGTAGCTCACACCTCCTCTCTTTCTCTCTTTCTCGATTATTCATACATGGATTCTCCACTCATCCTCTCTCTCACAATCCCAAGAACACACTCACACAGACTCCCATGGGAGGGAGAGGCGGCCGCCTCCAAGGCCCAGTAAGCCAACTCACTCACACTCGTGCCTCCCTCTCCCTTTTATAGCCTCACACCGAGACTAACCTAATGGATCCATCCATTAGTCCATCTGAGGCTAACCGTAAACCCCTCCTAACACCGGGTTTTACACACTGCGCTGCGCGCAACCGTTACGGTGAAATGTAGCGATTTCGGTGCTTTTACGAAACCGCTTCCCTTTGCGGCTGAGTCAATTCTCCAAATTGCCCTCACGCACCTTCCCTAAGCTTCCCGTTTCCTTGCGATCACGCCGCGACCGAACCTACCTCCAACCGATCGGACCTCCGACTCCTCGAGCCTAGTCCCGGTCGCGCGCGCAACCACCTTGAGTCCCAAGTCTTCTTCGGCTTCACCCGATCGTTACGGACCTCAACATCTCCCATGTCTAGTCCCGACCACTCCGAGCCTCACCAAGACTTGTCTCCAGGTCCTGCAACCATCTCACAAGACCAAGTCCTCTTCGGCCTCACTCGGTCGTTCGGACCCCGACACCACTGTGTCTCGTCCCGACCACTCCAGGCCTCACCAAGACTTGTCTCCAAGATCTGCCGCATCCGACCGCCACGCACTAGGCGTCCGACCGTTTGGACCTCGGTTCCTTCACGAGCCTAGTCACGGTTCACCTCACCATTGCCGTCGTGTCCACCTCGCGGCTCACTCTCGGTTCCTCGTCTCCCGACTTGCAACCACTTCACCACCTCGATCATCTTGGCGTCTCGGCCGTCTGGACCTCAACACCTCCTCGTGCCTAGTCCCGGTCCTCCCACGCTCACCATGAAATAGCTCAAGTCCTGCAACCATCACGGACAAGCAAACCATCACATAGCACCGCACAAAACAATCAAACCATCGATCGGTACAACCAACAAGTTTTCGATTGCAACACCTGGTTGTAAACCCCTACGACCAATCAATGCACAACACATGAAGTGCGG